>QKQZ01014322.1:0-12994 GCA_003595255.1 Solenopsis fugax
GATAGAAATATCTTCCAACGCAAAAAAATACTTTTCAGCTGAAATTTTCCATTGAGAGTCGTATGTGTTTTCTTTTATCAACGAGCCAAGCGACAACGCGACGTATCTCGCAAAATCTGTCTCCATTCGCGGACGTAGTTCGCTGATGCAACTTCGAGAATGAGCTTGCCACGGATTTGCTGGCCATGTCCGTCGAAACGGCCAACCTGCATAATGGATTGCACAACTTTTCTCCCTGTATAGCCTCCGCTTTTTACCTCCGTCACCGAGATTTCGCGCAGCTTTCTTACCCACGTATTTCGTCGAAGTTGCATTATTCGTCGGGTCGACGCAAAATACTGCAAAAAAATATGTCTCTCTTTGCGTCAGTGGTTTCAGCCTTGATGTTTAAAGTTTTGAAGCGGACTCGCGGTTTCAAATCCCGTATTCACCGAATTTATGAGCTTTCGTAATGGATTACCGAAGATTGTTTTGCTCTTGTCCGTCGCGCTTTATTTAGCCCGTGGATGGTTTGTAGTAAAGTCCCGCCTCATGCTCTACTATTCAGAGAAAATAAAATAAATACGAAAACGAAAAGGATTGCAGGTAATAAAAATAAACATCGAGACAATCCGTTTTATTAAATATTTATTATTNCGTGTTTTCTTTTATCAACGAGCCAAGCGACAACGCGACGTATCTCGCAAAATCCGTCTCCATTCGCGGACGTAGTTCGCTGATGCAACTTCGAGAATGAGCTTGCCACGGATTTGCTGGCCATGTCCGTCGAAACGGCCAACCTGCATAATGGATTGCACAACTTTTCTCCCTGTATAGCCTCCGCTTTTTACCTCCGTCACCGAGATTTCGCGCAGCTTTCTTACCCACGTATTTCGTCGAAGTTGCATTATTCGTCGGGTCGACGCAAAATACTGCAAAAAAATATGTCTCTCTTTGCGTCAGTGGTTTCAGCCTTGATGTTTAAAGTTTTGAAGCGGACTCGCGGTTTCAAATCCCGTATTCACCGAATTTATGAGCTTTCGTAATGGATTACCGAAGGTTGTTTTGCTCTTGTCCGTCGCGCTTTATTTAGCCCGTGGATGGTTTGTAGTAAAGTCCCGCCTCATGCTCTACTATTCAGAGAAAATAAAATAAATACGAAAACGAAAAGGATTGCAGGTAATAAAAATAAACATCGAGACAATCCGTTTTATTAAATATTTATTATTAAAAGTGGAGGTGTGTGTGAATAATAGGAATTGAATCAGTGATTTCGATTCGATTTGTTTGTCGATTTCCAAAATTTTTTTATCGCTTCTAAATCTTATAAATTATTACAAAAATTTAAATGTATACGATAATCGTATACATATAAGATGTATACGATTTTCGTAAACTTGTTTCAACATTTCATAGATTTGTATCATGATTTTATAGAATTTAGAAAAANTGAATTTATGAGCTTTCGTAATGGATTACCGAAGGTTGTTTTGCTCTTGTCCGTCGCGCTTTATTTAGCCCGTGGATGGTTTGTGGTAAAGCCCCGCCTCATGCTCTACTATTCAGAGAAAATAAAATAAATATGAAAATGAAAAGGATTGCAGGTAATAAAAATAAACATCGAGACAATCCGTTTTATTAAATATTTATTATTAAAAGTGGAGGTGTGTGTGAATAATAGGAATTGAATCAGTGATTTCGATTCGATTTGTTTGTCGATTTCCAAAATTTTTTTATCGCTTCTAAATCTTATAAATTATTACAAAAATTTAAATGTATACGATAATCGTATACATATAAGATGTATACGATTTTCGTAAACTTGTTTCAACATTTCATAGATTTGTATCATGATTTTATAGAATTTAGAAAAATTTTAAAGTGCTCTATTATATTTTTCTGAAGTACTAACTTTAATAATAACATTGCAATTTGTACTCAGTGCTCATTGTTAGTATAATTCCTTCGCACTTATCGTCTATCTATTATAAATTTTTACTTAACACATTATTTTTTGTAATTTTTTTCTAAAGTTCTTGCGANTATTATATATTATATTTTTCTGAAGTGCTAACTTTAATAGTAACATTGCAATTTGTACATGTACTCACTGCTCATTGTTAGTATAATTCCTTCGCACTTATCGTCTATCTATTATAAATTTTTACTTAACACATTATTTTTTGTAATTTTTTTCTAAAGTTCTTGCGATTAATTTTCTCGTATAAAAAAAGTCTGCAATGTCATTGTAAATTTTTATTATATTTAAATTGATATGTATTAATATAAATCCGAGAAAATTTGATTCGAATTCGATTCGTATTCGAATCAAAGAGATTCGATACGACTTCACAAGTGCTCGATTCAAACTTTTAATTAAAATATTAATTTTTATTTAATTTAACTTTTCTTGGAATATTAATAATTTTATACATTAACTCATGTTAAGTTATATAAATCTCTACTTATATTTTTATTCCACATATACAATCAAAATTTTTTGCATATGCAATCTCCTGTACTAAACACGTGTGAATTCTATGAAGAACCGATAACTTTTTTGATCTGTCAGTAATCTGTTATAGCGCAGCCTGCTGCCTTTAATTAAAGAAGCATTTGCGCGGGACGCGCGAGATAGGCGAAATTTATTGCGGCGCGTCTTGTAATAAATTTTGTCTACCTCGACACTCGACATTTACTCGTACTTGTCGCGACGAACAAGGCAACGTAATTGTTACACATGTGTACATTTTTACGGCCCATTATGTATTATTCCCGCATCACGCTATCTCTCGTTCCGGAGATACGCGCTCGTTTTATTGATCCCCCAGACTTCCTGGGGACTTACGGAAAATGAGGAAAGTAGAATGCAATTAAAACTTGTTTCCGCGAAGTAAGATTATCTAGAGGGAGTCAAAGAACTGGCATCTTACATCATTTAATCGAGAAGCTAACTTTTTACAGCCTAATGTCTTTTTGTTAACTTCTTCAATTTCTTGTTTTTATGTTGTTTCTGCATTGCGGCTATTATTATCTACTTTTAATGTCTCGGGGGGGAGGGGGGAGCGAAATGAAAAAAGGTTAGTCCAAAAATACTTTAAGTTGTCTTGCGCTTGTAATTTGATTTTATTGCCGGTTTTTTTTTTTAAGTGGGTCGCGTCTTCAATAAGCTACAAGGAGGACGAGGGACTGTTTAGCTTGCCTTATCGATCTTCCTGGAGATACCTGTGGAAAATTGGAGCTTCCGCGATCATAAAAGTGACTTCAAAGAGGATCAAAAAATTAGAAAAGCAATGTTCTCGGCAGAGGAAAGGCCGTTTGAGGATCTCGGAGGAGATTCGAGAAGGGACCGTATTCTTCTGACTTTTTCCTCCAGTTGCACGCGCGCGGGCAGAGAGAGATTTCTTTTTTATTCTCAACCCTTTTAGCAGTCAATCCTGGCACCCTCGTTCCGAACGTTCCGATTTAGCGACGGAGGAGATGGGGGAGAAGGAGGGGGAGCGTTAGAAATCGGGGTTTACAGCGTTATCCACTTGCATTGATCCTTGGCGATCCCGCAGCCGAGCATTGTTACGAAGGAGCAACTCCGTAGCGCGCCGCGCCGTCGTTCGCATACGTCGAACGGGTCATACTCTTCCGGCCGAGGGGTTTGGTTTGGATCGAAATGTTTTAGTATTCCGTAGCCGTGTCGAAAATTTATAAGGTAAGAAGAACATGCGGGTCAAGAGGACCGCGCGTATTAACCGGCGAACTATAAATTCGTGGGTCTCGCGTATATTTCGTGCCTACCTGCGGGGACCGCTTTCAGGTGGAAACACGACAAGGGTTCCACCACCATCGTTCGCCGTGAATCGAACGGGAGGGCCCTCCCGTAAGTCGGATCGTGTATTTTTTTAGCGCCGCTAGTAATCCCCGGTCGGCGAATGCCTACGGATTTATGCGTTTACCGTCGCGGCAACATTTTCCCCCGATATACATATCGAGGCGTACCACCGACTCTAGTGTGTCGCGGCCGATGCTGAAATATTAAGAGCGCGTTGGCGCGCGGAATTACGAGCGATGCCCTCGTGTCGTTACATAAGTCGCGCGCTTTATTACAGCCATTGTCAGCGTTTCGCCCCGGCGACATACCTCCCACGCGTCGCCGGTGATGTATTAACGCAATATCGCCGTGATAGCCTCTTTGTAATATTTTACCGCTATCGCGGATACATACGTAACTCGAGTGAATCGTGATAGAGGTTCTGTCTACCGTCGACGTGACCATTCGCGTATGGCTGCGGCAGATACGGCAGTGCACACGTCCGCATTTTACATGAAGAATATGAATTAAAATATTTTAAAATGAATTTTACATACGGTGAAATTTTACGAGATTTTTTTTTTAATTCTGCACGATTCCAGTGCGCATTAAATGAATATTATTAACAATAATAAGTTGGATATTAGACTGTGTGAATAACAATAAATAAGAGGAAGTGGCATTTCTCGATTCAGAAGCAGATCTTAATGTTAAATATATTTTTCAATTCTATAAATTGCGTGCCTATATGATGGTGATTGAACTTGAAACGCAATTTTAAACTGAAACTAGATGTAATATCTCAAATTATATTGAAATTAAATTATCATTATTAACTTATCATTAAATTATCATTAATTATAGTCTTTTAAGATGCTTTTAGCATTTAGTCGTTATTAGATTATCAAATTTAATAACGAGGCTAAAAGCATCTTAAAAAACTGTAAAGAACATAATGGCGAAAATTAATAGTTAAAAAAATCCGCTTCGCCCGATAAATGGCATTTTTGATTCCTTCAATATTATTAACTTGTACGAACTGTATTGCGTTAGATATCTTTTGTTGTATCAACTTTATATTTTTTCTTGACAATATTTTAAAAATTATAAAAATATTCGAGATAAATTGAAATTAAAAGGTTTCCGAGGGTGAGTGATCGTACATTGTCTTTTTGGATCAGATTCCAATGCACAATATAAAAATGACATGCTTGATCTATAAAAATACACTGAGAGAAAAAATTGTAGTGGTAGCAACTATAAGAGAACAATCATACAAATTTTGTTAATAGAATTATAATTTATAGTTAAGTGAACTATATTATAGTTATTCCAACTAAATTAATGGTTAAGAAAACTTATGTAGTATATTATATAGTATATTACAAATATTTTTTATTAGTTCTCTTAACCATTAATTTAGTTGCAATAACTATAATATAGTTCACTTAACTATATATTATAATTCTATTAACAAAATTTGTATGGTTGTCGCTTTATAGTTGCCACCACTATAATTTTTTCTCTTAGTGTAGACATTTAATATTAATAATAAAAATGTCAGACTCCTGAAATTGTCAAAGGTTGTATTTTACAGGGCTAATGAAAGTAAACGCGCACTAATTGGTGTGCAACAATTTCCCTTTATTCAAATTTTTAATTATATGAACTTTTCGCTCCCGTTTCGGGCCATCCCCAATATAACAATAAATTATTCTGATATTAATGTCCTTAGCATGATTGAGAAGTATCTCTCAATGAGTCCAACATGTTGCATTGGCACATGGTTGAATAGACCAGTGACAACTAATAGGATAAAAAGATTCTAAAGTTTAGAAAAAATTTTGATGTCAGATTACATCATGGAACGAGAAAAACGTTGAGAATTCACCGATGCCATGGAAAAGTACACAAAACAAAATTCTTCAATAACCATTATGTAGTCGCACTAATTAAAAGAAATTAACAAACTCGTGATGATGTACAAGCGATTTATTATTATGCTGAAGATGGCCCGAAGCGGAATCAAAACGTTCGTATAATTGCAAATTTGAAATATAAAAGAAAATTGTTGCGCACCAATTACTGCACGTTTATTCTCATTAGCCCTGTAAAATTCAACATTTAATATTAATATTAAATCACTCCTTAATCAATGTAGGACAATGTGAAGAGTATTTTTATATCACTTGTGTATCATTTAAATAATACAAATGATTATTTATATCTTATTAAATACTTTTCTTGAAATTTGAAAAAGTAACTTGAAAAAGTTACAATATATCCGTGCAATTTGCTTTTAAATCTCTAATCTACTTTGTCTCGTTAACCCCTGTTAATTTCGCACATTCTCAGTATTGTCGCGATACACACTACACGACTCGGTAATTAAATTATCCCGTCACGAAATGTCGCTCGGAGTCGACCGTTCGCGTCGGTGTTGAAGCGCATTTTCGTTCATTGCCGGTGAGTCGAAAATCCCTACGGCGTCGCCTAATCGAGATCGAAATGGACGACGCGTGTACTCCGGTGCGAGTCCGGAGTGGAATCGAGAAATGTCGCGTCGCAACCCGACTTGGACTCGTCGAAGGATTCGAAGGAGTGTTCCAAAGGAGCTATTGCGATCGAGGCAGACCACGGCGGCCGCTGCACAGCTTACTCCCTCTCTCTCTCTCTCTCTTTCTTTCTCTCTCTTTTCCTTGTGCTCTCGTGAAAGGAAAAGCCCAGAGAACGAGATAGTCCGGGCCGGCTCGCAGGCGATTATGTCGATATCAAATACCACGAAACGCACTCAGCTATGCTCTTGAACCGGCGCGGCGGCGCAGCGACGTTGGCGAACGTCGCTCTTTCTTCCCCGGCGCGCTCGCAACGGCCTATTAAATTCTCCGTGCGCAAGGGACCGTATTGTCTTTTCGCTCGACCCCGCTCTCTGTGTGTACACGACGCGCCCAGGAGCACTTCATTATCATATAATTTCCAGTTCCCTCGCGCGGATTACCGTCGCGCAGCGGAATCGGCCGCGTATATGCTCGCCGCGTATACACCGACGACGACGACGACGACGACGACACGTGGTGTGTGGTGCGTTGCGCACCGTGTCCCCGAATGATTCCCCGAGTACGCGTCTCCTTAATGTATTCCGGTCCCTCGGCTCGTCTCGGTACGTCGCCCCGGGCATTAGGAACGAGACTTAGGGCTCTCGGTAGGGATTGTCTCGGCGGCGAAGCGGGTGCAACCAGGGCGAGAGGTAAACTTTGTTTACAATCCTGGCGAGAGAGAGAGAAGGCGAAAGAACACGGCCGGACGATAAAATATTGCGTTAAAGTCAACTTGAGTATCGTGTGATCTGGCATTTCAGGGCTGCGAGGGTGCCGTATCGTTTCGCGTTCGCATAGTTTTTCGACACAAGCGAGTCGTTGCGAGATCGGCGTACAGGACGCTCCGCTTTGAATGGCGGGAAATCGTTCCTTGCCGGGATTATCGCTTTTACGTAGGAATTCGACGGGATAGGGGGAAACTTGGGACGCTGTTCGCGAGATAATAAAGATTTTAGATACGCATGCAGTGCCAATAGCAGAATAAATCTAATGGACAGAGTAAATGGAAGATTCAGCGCGCAATGCGCAATTTAATGTTGCAAAGTTCAAAACGTTATTCACGAAATTTTGTAATTAGACTTTTATTGGCGCAAAAATAATTGCGATTTTTGTATTTTAAACTTTAATGCTTATTTTGAGATAAACTTTTATTTAACTACGTTCGTGTAATATATTATTTTAAAGCGTAAAATTTGCTGTGTTGATTTATGCTGTTTGTTTTCACTTTATTCTTGTTTATTTCAGACTGTCAAATTAAAGATGAAAAAAAGGGCATTCGCGACTCTCCTCACGTTCATGACTCTCGTCTCCGTTACGAAATGGAACCAATGTTGAGCTGTACATTTCACAGTCTCCTTGCCAAATGCTTGGCTGATATTGCGAGCAGTTTCCGCTGCTTTACATCCCATTTTGAACACGTACAATAAAATCGCTCGAATTTACTTTTTTCCATCCTGGCAGCCTAAAATAAACAGGAATAAATAGTGAAAACATAATACCAAGCATAAATCAGTAGAGTAAATTTTATGCTTTAAAATGGTCACATTTAAATAAAAGTTTATTTCAAAATAAGCATTAAACTTTAAAATAACAGAAACTACAATTATTTTTTTACATCAATCTAACAGATTATATGTTGATATTATAATGACTTTTTTTGAAGTACATCTTTCTTTATTCTATGTTGTATATAATACTGTAATATTATTGTATATACTTACATTTGCTTGTTTCTTGCATGTTAATAGTTATTATTATGTTATTATTAATATTCAAAATTATATTCAATATATTCAAAATTTTATTTTTAAATCAATGGAAAAATCTTTTTCACGGAAAGTCAGTTTCTCACGTCAGATACGATACTGAATAATTTATATTATACTACATCTAGAGAAAGGTTTCTTCGAGTTAAAAAATATTTGTTTAAATCAAAGAAACTTGTGCACTGCTGTACGGTTAAAGAAACATTTTTCTTATTTGAAAAAATATTTCAGTTGTTCCTTTTGTTAGAATTTTAAAAATAGTTTGGTTATGCAACGCAAATCTTTTTTTAAATGAAAGAAATATATTTTTAAAATCAGAACAATTAAATTATTTTGTATATTTCTATCAATTCTGTCTTTGAATTAAATAATTATTTGTCTAAATTAAACAAATAATTTGATTTATTTATTTTTAAAAAAGTCAATAACGTCATTTTTTGAAATCAATAAATTTTTTATTGATATTTTCACTTCTCTCAACTTAAAAAAACCAAGTTAAAGAAACGATTCATCAATTTAAACACAAGTTTCCTCTGAATGTATGTATTCTAAATATTGCATAAGCATCGTTTGTAAAAAAAAAGTGAGAGTTAAGTATTCGTGTTCCGGAGTGCGAGGGTAATTCTTTATCATTCACATCTCCAATTAATGAGAATTAAGCTTACATCCTAGCGAAGTACACTTGCACATTGCGTTAAAGCTCTACGCTGGGAACAGTAATAAAGATCCCATCTCCCTCAGGCCGCGATAGCGATAAACGTGGGAGAGCTCGCAGATTAACAATCGTTCAGGCCGTACGGCGATGTGGGTTTCTCGCAAAAAAAAAAAATGGAAAATGGAGCATTTAAACAGTCAGACGGACGGTTTCCAACGACGGTTCGAGCGACGGGACGTCGCGTTACCTCGTCGCTCGCATCGGTGGAAGTTAGCGTATACGTTTATTCGCGAGCGACGATCTCACGTCGATTTATCGCGGAAACAATAAATCCCTCTCGCGGGTCCCTCTCGTCGGCCGGCCGGCCTCCGTTAGTTCACGCCCTAACACGTATCCCGCCACGTGTACGCAGCACGTAAACGAGCGGATTCACGCGGGCGCGCCCGGTGATTTTCGTAATCTGGCCTTTGGGGCACGCGGCTCGCGGCTCGCGAACTTTTTCATCGCGCGCGGCAGCGTGAGCGGAGCTCGTCGACGGCGACTGTGCGATAGCGCGTGATTATCGCACGCCTCGTCGATCAGGGAGAAAAGCGTCCGCGTCGTTCTCGCAAAACACACCCGATACGATACCCCCCGCACGCCAGCCGAAACGAATTGAAACGTCAGTAGGCACTTGGCTATTATTAGGCGCTGAGCCCACGTTTATTGGCTGCGTTTATTATCCTCGCGACACCGAACAATACCGTTATGTCATTGTCGTAGCTTTTTTTGCATCTAAAAATCTTTAGAATCTTTAGCTGAATTCTTGTAGACACTGAGATTATATTAAGAAAATTATTTATATAATTTGAAAATAAATTTCTATTTATATGTGTTCTGTGCTCAAAATAATATAAATAATGATTACTTATTCTCGGAAACTTTTAACTTTAATTTACTTCAAATATTTACATAATATTTGAAACATTAAGAAAGAATATAAAATTGATATAACAAAGGGAACATAAGAATATTAAATAATTAAATAGTATTTATATTTATAATGCACATATATTGTAGTATGTTTTCATTATAATAATAGAAACTTTATATATACGAATATATATAGGAAGATTATATAACTTTATATATTATATTTTATTTTAATTTATGTGGGTCTAATCATGAAATCCCAAAAATTTAGGTAATAATTCTGTATTTCCGTTTTCACTTCTGTTTTTGTTTCTAATTTCAAATAATTGTTCATATTTTTGAATACAAGAAATTATTTATATCTAACTTCATCTAAAGAGTGATGAATATAACAAAGGAACTTGTATGTAAAAATTATAATGAGAGTAAATTTATATATTATAGTATACTTGAAAAGATAACATCATAAATTAGACATTAAATTCTCGGATTTCTCTATTATTCTGATTAGCGAAAAATAAGAAATTAAAAAATTTCAAAAAGTGATTATTGAAAAATTAATAACTAAGATTAATAATTGCAGCAATAACACGTTTCGTCTATTTTCACTTATAAGAGTAATTATGTGTATTTTTGAAAACGAGAAATTATTTATGTCTAATTCCAAGGATTTGGGGAGTGAAGAAAGAAGTGTAATAAAAAAAACTTGTACACAGAAATTATACTAAAAATAAATTTTGATATGTTTCTTTGTTTACGTTAATACATGCTAGTACATAAAGACATTGACTGTGCGCGATCAAAAAGATATTTATCGCCATAAAGATAATTAACGCAATAAAGTTCGGGTTACATACGAGTTAAAAATCGGTATATTTTCGTTAACACTCATTTAAGCGGCAAAGTAATGAGAGCAGGTTGGCACGACGTAGAAACAAAGTATTGACGCAGAGAAAACCGTGTCCATAATAATAAACACAGAGAGATCGAAAGCAGTAAGGAGAGTGATATAAGGAGTACGTGTTACCTTGCAGTCTGATGCACCTATCCGAAATATTAATGCACCGCCGGACATGGTGGCGAGTGCCGTAAATCAAGAAAAAGCCGCGCGAGAGAGCCGTCAGATATATATCTCAGAATTGAATTGGTAGAAATAAATATTCGCGTGTGCTTTACATTGATTTATTGTAAGAACAACGAAATTGCATCGTGCGGCACTCGACCTTCCTCGAGGGTCCCGTTTGTATCTTGTAACGTGAACAACTCCGCGCATGTAAGTCGACTTAACGCATTACCGGTCATTTTCGCGACTTGCAATTTCGCGAATATGGAGAGACCGGTGAGTACAGTGTTGTTTCGCAACGAACGAGATTTAAACGACTGTAATTTAACCTTCGAATTTTTCCATGTTTTTTTCCGAAAAGATGATGATAGAACGTAATTAGCGACACTATAATGAAAATAAAAGCATTTCAATATTTAATCAGAAATATTTGTTAAAATAATTTATATTATTTTAAAAGTTTACAGTATTTTAAAGTTTACAATATTAAAAAAATTGTTTAATGCAATAATAGTATCTACTTTAAAATATTTATGAAATTTGCAATGTGAGACTGTTCCCTGAAACAGTCGATATTATTATTCTACGTCTAATACATCGCTAGATTTGTTTCTGCTTCTAATAATTTTTTTTTTTAATAGTGTATATGTGTGTGTGTGTGTGTGTATGCGTGAGTAATTAAAGATTTTAGAACGTTTTAAATGACTATGTTTGTTTTTATATTTTTTGTAAAATATTATACAATATATTTCTCTTATTTCTTTTACTTTGTTATATAAATATCCGAAGATATAGATGCGGATTTGGTGGTTTCGGATGGTGAATGTAGGGTTAAGCGCAGGTGCGTATATTACAATTGAAATAAAAAGTACAGCTGTGTATATTATGTTCCCCACAGAAAAGTCATATGGTAGACAGATAGAGAGAGAGAGAGAGAGAAAGGTGGGAGAGAGAGGGAGGGAAAGATCATTGAAAGACCATATCCTGTCCGTGCGCAAGTACCAAGTGAAGCAGGTTAGTCGCATTATGTTCGAGTAACTTTTTACGCCATACTACTGGTTCTTCTACTCGCGATCTACGGTGTACACAACTTGACGAGCTACTTCAATGCAATAGCATTCAGCTGAATGCAAGGTCTCGCTAATCTAGACGTGAAATCATTTAACCGACTTACCGCGAGAAAAGAAAAAGCTGATTGTAACGTCATCTAATAGCCGATTCGTATTGCCTGCCGTGAAACGTTACAGAGAAAATTAATCTAACCCTGTGGAACATTTCAAATATCACACTGAAATATCTCTGGCGCTTTTACATTGTTCCAATTGTTTCAAAACCCTCTGGCTGCGAGAGGGTCCTAGAAATTGTTCGAATCAAACGATTTTAATCACTATGTCGTTTCAAGATCTACGCAATGTTAAATGCACACTTGAATTTGTAAATGCTCTTCACACTAAACTTGTTTTCTGTATTATTATACGTGCAGATTCGAGTTATTATTTTTACCACATATTTTTGTGTTACACGCAATCATTCGATCTTTGTCCTATATTGGCACGAAAAGTCAGTCTATATGTATCTTTCAATTAGCAAATTTTCTGTCTTCTTTTTCCTCTCCTTAATATTTTGTTAAGACATCACGTGATACTCATGTGTCTTTTTTTTAATGTTAGAGAGATATTCGACCGATAATGTATAACATACAAATTGAAACAAGAACGCCTTCTACGGTCAAGCTAGATCTTAGTGCTTTTATATATTTTACTTTTGTGATGCACAAGTAAAATATATAAAAGCACTAAGATCTAGCTTGACCGTATACCGTACCGTACCTTTTTTAATGCTTCGTTTATCAATCTATTTCATCATTCTATCATTTCTATCTGAAACATTATTAAACGTAATAAGGCTAAATTGCGTGCGGCACTCAGACAAGCTGGTCGACAACTTTCAGAGACCTTGTCTTTCGCAATGTGCGCAGTTATGATTTCGAGAATTCACAATCTCCCCGCGACATTTAGCTGCAACTTTGTGACCGCGCAAGTACGCAATGCAGTGTTTTCACTCGGAGCAGACGCATAGGCGAGCGTAGGTGCACAGGCAGGGACACGCCGCGTCGTGAGCATGATGTAGCACATAATAGATAATTCATAAGCATTCTCTATGCGCGTATGCACGCGGCAGCGGTCGCGAATCAAGCAAGGAGGACGGCCGCGCCGCGAT
>QKQZ01014326.1:0-33172 GCA_003595255.1 Solenopsis fugax
AACTGATTTTGAATAGTCGCGAAAACAACTGATTTTGAATAGTCGTGAAAACAACTGATTTTGTGTAGCCGTGAGAACAACTGGTTTTGAGTAGCCATGAAAATCTTTCCTCTATCTTGCCTTAAATAGTTATTTTATTTATTTAAAAGGTATAATAAGAAACTTTAAATTATCTTAAAAATTGAAGTGACCTTCACGTAACCTTCAAATGACTCTTCAGTGTCAAACCAATATTTTCTGAATATTCTACGTCTACGCTTAGAACTTTTCATTGTAATATTCCAAAATTGAGAATATTTGTCTTTTTTAAAAACATTCATAAAATGTTCTGTGCTGTTCTGAAAATATTATTCTGATAAATAAATTAAAAATTTTGAAACTAATGAAATGATACCTTTCTTAAACATACATATAAAATATGCAAATATGTGTGCATAATTTGCCAAAAAAGAAAACAAATGACAAAGCTTTAAAGGAAAATCATACACACTCGTACAAACTCAGTCACCTTCTCCTTTATAAGAAAATATTTTCTAATAAATATTAATACATAATAATTAGACATTTTTCCAATTAATAACAGATTTCATGATTCCGTAGAAAAATTATAATTATCTCATGTAACTTAAAATATATTAAAATATATTATTATTACATGAGTGTAAAATTCGTGCACACTTTATTATTAAAGCAATAATTTGGTATGTAAAATCTTTTTCATTACTCAATGATGTAATCATGTTAAAATATTTAGCAAGTGTTTTATAAAAATATATGCTGTCATTTTCTACAATCCTTTCCCAACGTTCTGGTGTCATACGGATGCCTCGATCATAAAACGACTTTGGTTTTCTTATCATTTTAACATTTTATTTATATTTATCTTATTATTAATTTTAATTAGTCAAATTTATACAGACGCTCTAAAATTCACAAGGTTATTTTTCTACTGAAAATCATAGTCTTAGTCATTAATACGACTCTCTACCCACTAGCTAAATTTCTACATGAGATTATGGCGGACAGCCTTTAATGAGAGATATGTTAATAATAATTTCGAATTATTTAAGTTGCTCTCTGATAAAAAAAAATACAAGCTTCGGATGTATTGGTTTTTTTTGTATATATCTTTTTTCATAAATTTTCCTTTGAATCTTACAGTAGAAGGTATCAGAAAAAGATGGAATCACTTAAAAAAATATCTTTATTCCATTTGATGAATTTATCTCAGTCATTGAGTTCACATTATCCTTTAAATAGTTCATATTTAATAATACCATTTACAAATATTTAAAACTCCAGTAGATTCAGTATTGTCTCCTATCATATCGTATTGCTGAATCTCGAAGAAGAAACGTTTAACAACCGAATTCGCTATAAGCAGATATATTTTCATTTCTACATAGTACTTTATCATAAAAACATTATCTAATAATGTCAGAAAGAGAGACAGAGAGTTTTTATATTTAGTGCTAACTAAAAATAGAAGTAATTTTATATCACAATTTTGAATAAAAATTAACAATAAAAGAGTATGAAAATATATAATTTATAATTTAATAAAAAGAAATATAACTGTGCTGAGTATAACATATGTAGACATATGTAGACGAAGAATCAATATCAGTCATCGAAACAATGGCGCAGCACGGTAAGATGAACAACTCAAACATCAAAGGTCCCAGGTTCAACTTTAACAAGTTGTAATTTTTTCCAAGTGCAATTTAAATGATATTGTGATTAAAGCCTACTTTACATCAATAATTCAAGGCAGAATTCTAATTATAATTTTATATCAAATTATGTACAGAATCTTTTTTTTTATATAATTGAGTTATTAAAAAATATATGGTTATTAAAAAATACATGTAAATATAATAAAAATATATCACGGGCAATTCTTTAATAATAACATCAATAATATCCACAATTATAGCAATATCCTCGTAGAAATAAACCTTGTAAACTTAAAAGAAATATTTGGTAAATTATAACATGTCAGAAGAAAGCAAAATATACTTAATATTGTATGCTACATAACTTTTCATCAAAGATCTAATAGAATATCAATTCTTTTAAATTAAATAAAAAACAATTTGAAGATTTACTTAAGTATTGTTTTAGTTCAGAAAGAATCTTTTCTAATGCATCGGCACAATCATATTTATTTTTGTAATTGGTAAATTTTCCAACCAAAATAGGCAAAAATATTTCTTATGTTCAGTAAGTATTATAACTGTTCCCGAGACCAAGACATTGTCATATAAATGATCAGATATGACAGCAAGTTAAGTTGTAGTTTATGTTATTTATAATTCACGAGTATTTATACATTGCGTGTATTACATACTTCTTGTTTGTTCACAAGTTTTTCTATATAAAATTATAGGTCAAATTCTGTCTCTAATTCTATCGCATTTATAGATAAAGTGGATTTGAGATTTTCAGGATAAAAAGTATCAGCATTAGAAAATCGATTTTTTTCAAATGTATATTTTTAATATTTGAAGTCTTTAAAATATATTACCCATTTTGTCGATATTTGATAATTTGACGAAGTTATAAATCGCATGTTAAAAAAAGTGTACTTAAAACTTTAAAATTGTTTTTCTCGAAATCGTTTCCTTTTTATTTGATGGGATGGTTTTTTGGAAACTATTAGGAATATACGAATTACTTTTACAAGACATTTTATGTCTCTCTTTGGCTGGAATTAAAATCATTATTATGCAATTATTATTTCTGTCTATAAAAAAAAGAATCAAAATGCAAGAAAATTAAATCAAAATTCTTGTCAAGGCTGCTATTCAAATTTGGATATTTTTTCTTATTTAGTTCTAGTTCTAGCCATAACCACATTTCTTTTGAATAAGAAAAGCTTTTTTTATTGCAGATATTAAGAAAAGCTATTGTTTATCCCACCACCTTTTCTACAAGCTATTAGTGATCAATGTGTAACACATAAGAAAGTAGCATTTTTTTAATTTAAAAATTTAAATATTGTTAAACTGGTAGTAAAAGAGAAAAATTTGATATTAATTGATTTTTAATGACAAAAATTCCAAAAATAAGAAATCCAATCACATTTAAATGTTCGGCGAGCAGGCTAGTTTAACGACATATCTAGATCAAATTTTTTGTTCTTTTTTTATTTTAAATATGGTTTTAAAACGTTACTGCGCTGTCTGGGTCAGAGATATATGATTTTTATCCATAAACAGACTTTAAACCTTAGACTGATACCGATCTCTTTCATCTGTTGTTTTCTTAACGCTTCCTGCTTTTAATCAATCCTGATGTATGTATATAACACGTTTTTTAATGTATGTATATAATATGTTTAACTTGGACTTCGCTCAAAAGAAGTCAGCTTTCCATATTGTTCACATCGCTTTTTGTAGCGATCTTCATATGTAAGTTACATATATAGGGAAGATCGGGATTATTTGGAACATTTTTTTTTCTTTTGCGTTTACTGATTCCTGTATTTATATTTTTTAAAAATTCGTTAGACAATTTGAAAGGTTGAACCTTCATAATGCCGTTATAGATAGAACACGGAATTGTACTTGTTTCGAACTACATATGAAAATGTCGATCAGTAGGAAGTGTTTCGAATAGCCCCAAGCTCAGAGAAATTTGAAACAAGTCCGTGATTATTCAGAAATTTGTGTTTTAAGATCAAACAATATAAAAAAACTGTTTTTAAGACTTTATTTTATTAAGAAAAGGATATATAGTATCATTAAGAAAAGTTGCATGCAATAAAAAGACCAAACACACAATAGAGAATTTTATTGCTTCAGCGTTTTCGAAACAAGTCAGGAACAATTCGTATAATTACATCTGTTGAATATTAAATTGTGTGTTTTGGTACATAGAACACGAATATAAAGGAAAAAATCGTCCGACGATTCAACGTTCGATGTTTTGAATAGACGTCAAATCTGCATACTATTGTGTATGGTCTACAAAGATAGACATCACACAGCAACAAATAGACACAAATTGTTTCAAATACATTCAACAACTGGACACGATATATTCAAAATTTTCAAAAATAATCTTATTTTTCTTTATAAGAATCGAGACTCATGAAAATAATGAAAGAAAATGCAGCAAATACGAGTCAGGCACGGTCGACGGTTCGCAGTAAGAAATAACTACAAAAAGTTATATATCACATGAGACTTTAATGATGACTCGCATTTCTGAATCAAAACTACATTCATAGAGACGATTCTACTCATTCAGTTATCACAGATCACAGATTGCAGTACGGCCATGAATTTGATTGAAACGGTGTAAGTCCTTGACTATGAGAGATTTTATTACAAGCGTCTTATTTCCGAAATTTTACATATTAAACAACAATGCAACAGCCTTAATTTACAATTAGATACAGAATATCT
The DNA here is from genome assembly GCA_003595255.1 of Solenopsis fugax. NCBI lineage: Eukaryota > Metazoa > Arthropoda > Insecta > Hymenoptera > Formicidae > Solenopsis > Solenopsis fugax. Next base: position 4,413 of record QKQZ01014326.1, read on the forward strand.
ACATCACGCGTACTTATCGACAACTTATAACTTGTATTGCTATCTTTATTTATGTTCGTTTCTCTCGTTTGTTTATCTCATCTGTATATTGGTTTGACCTGCAGCATCTTTTCCTTTTCTCATTGTAATTGTGACTATCGTGCATGCAAGACGTGCCCAATGCTCGCTCTCAGTTTTAATTTATTTTGTATATTTATTTTGTTCTTATTGTTAATCTATTCATTTGTTGGCACGTGGTATACTCTTTTGCGCCAGAATCTATTGTAAAGAATTGACAATTGCTGATGTTGAGGTGAGTTATGCTACTTTTACAAGACCTTTTCATCTAAATCATGGCTCGTTATACTCTTCTGCACAGCTTGAGTCATGTTCATTATTTTCGGGCTTAACAACTCGCTTAAATTTGTATAATAATATTTTCCTGACGAGAAAGCTCTTCGCCTCAACATCAGCGACTTCGTTCCTTATCATCACTGTCAATTCATGCTGAAGATGGCTCGAAGGAAGAACCGAAACGTCCAGTGATCATTAAAGTCTCATGTGACATGTAACTTTCTGTAGTTATTTCTTACTACGCACCGTCGACCGCGCCTGACTCGTATTTGCCGCATTTTCTTTCGTTATTTTGCTTATTTTTCTTATTTTTAAATTTCGAAGAAATGCTAACTGTCAGAAATTACTTCGACTGTCGTAAAATACATTTTTCACTGCCACGACTTCAATATGATGCCATCGCTAACGAAACTTTATTAGCAGTGTCGTTACATTAGCGTTTACAGTATTTAAAGTAAATTTTTAACGTGTATCCATAAAAAGATATTTCCATTGTTTCGAATTGCCCCGTGTTTCAAATAGCCCCGGTCTCTTTTATATGTATATGTAGTATATGCATGTAGTGAAAACAACATGGTATCAAGTCTATTATCAAACTGGTTTTTAATCAAATTTATTTGAATAAAGTTTTTTCGTGAGAAAATATTCAGTTATGCACACTTGTTTGAATGAAATTTCGTGTTATTTTGTGTATTCTTTTATGTATTCTATATTTTAATTTAGTTATGAGTAAATATAACTCGATCCGAAAGATGCGTGATGTTGCTGAATGAGATAATTTTATCGCATACTTTAATACCATAGCAATATTTTGACTTTTCAGTGATTGATGTCACATAATATTACATATTCTCAATTCAGTCAATGCGTATTTGGCATCTACAACAGTCTTGAAATTTTTGTCAGTTCAATGTAGATAATTAAACATTTGTTATTACAAAGTTGTAACACGATGTAAGATACCTGAGTCGGATAAAGCTCAGTACTAAATAAGGCCCACTTTTAAATTTACAAACGCGTTTTATGTCTGAAATAATACATTAACATTGATTTGATATTAAAACAATAGTTTTACCATTATTTAACCTCCTTTATACAACTTTTGTCTGATACATTTTTTTTAAAGACCTAGAAAAAGAGTCTGTATACTTTATTTGGGCCACTCTGTACTTTGCACATCCACACATATTTTCTCTATTGTATTTTATTCCAGATTAAAAAGCCAATTTTGAATATGCAAAACAAGATTCTGAGTCTCCTTATTCTTAGTTTAGATGTCGTTATCAATCCGTTATATGGGCATCATTACTTCAGCAGTTTATATGTCAACCGTAATAAAAGATCGGATTTGCCAAATTTACTAGAAGTAGCTACTGAAGTCTTAGACTTCTTCAAGCAGAATCGACATTTCATTGATCAGGAAATACCGGATACAACACTCCAATATGGAGACGCATATGATTTCATAGTGGTTGGTGCCGGTACGGCAGGTGCTACGATAGCAGCGAGGCTGAGCGAAATTCCTCAGATCAAAGTATTGCTGATTGAAGCCGGTTTCCACGAGAATATTTTCATTCCTCTATTCGCTCCCCTCGCATCTCTTGACAGTAATACAAATCTCAATTGGAAATATAGATCTAAGCCATCGAACAAATACTGTCTTGGTATGAGACGTAACAGTTGCATTTACCCCGCGGGAAAAGTAATCGGCGACACTAGTGTACTAAACTATATGATAATAGCTACCAAAGGCGTCGCCGAGGATTACGATCGTTGGACCGAAATGGGAAACGAAGGTTGGGCATACAAAGATGTTCTCAAGTATTTTAAAAAACTTGAAACAATGGACATTCCAGAACTAAAATCAAATACTGCCTATCATGGTACCGATGGACCAGTACATATCACTTACTCGCCATTCCATACTCCGTTGGCAAAGGCTTTTTTAAAAGCTGGCGAGGAACTAGGATACCCGCTGATAGATTACAATGGAAAGAATAGAATAGGATTCTCATACATGCAGTTCACAATTATGAACGGCACTCGCATGAGTAGTAACAGAGCGTACTTGCACCCCGTGCGTCATCGCAATAATCTTCATGTGACACTTCGGAGCACGGTGACAAAAGTGCTGATCGATCGTCTCACAAATCGTACAGTCGGCGTGGAGTTTATCAAGAATGGTCGAACTATCCCTGTGTTTGCGAGTAAAGAAGTAATTTTATCGGCTGGTGCAATCAAATCGCCTCAGTTGTTGATGTTAAGTGGTATTGGACCTGCAAGACACCTTACCGAGCTCGGCATAGACGTTGTGCAAGATGCACCGGTCGGCAAGAATCTTTTGGATTATCCAGCCTTCGTTGGATTGGGATGGGCGATAAACTCATCGATAAGTTTACAATTATTTCAACTGGCAAATCCTTTTAATCCGTATATAACGGATTTTTTATTAAAACAAACGGGACCATTCACGGTTCCAGGCGCATGCGAGGCCATCAGTTACATCAATACAAACCAACCAAAAAACCATAGCAGTCTACCGAATATCGAACTATTTTTTTGTGGTAGTACAATGAAAGATCTTGTTTTTGCTGGATTATTAGACTTAAAAAAATCAATACGTCAAAAATGGAGCTATACTAGCACGTATGGCTGGTCCATTGGCCCAATATTGTTGAAACCAAAAAGTCGTGGTCATATAATGTTAATCGCTAATGATATTAACGTTGAACCAGATATCGTGCCAAATTATTTTGATGATCCTGATGATGTCAAGACAATGATCGCTGGTATTAGAATTGCGTTAAGTATTGGCCGTACAAAAGCGATGCAAGCTTTCAATTCCCAGCTGTTAAATATTACTTATACAGAATGCAATAATTATGAATATGACTCTGATGAGTATTGGGAATGTATGATAAGAACAGTATCTAACACGGCCTTTCATTATGCAGGAACATGTAAAATGGGTGCGAGAAAAGATCCAACTGCTGTCGTCGATCCTAGATTAAAGGTATTTACTGGAAAATGTACTGAAATATTTACACGTAATATAATTATGACGTCTCTCTCATGTGCTCATGAATTTATATGCTATGTTTTTCAGGTAATTGGTATTCATGGATTACGTGTGGCAGATGCATCCATCATGCCCGAAATTTTATCGGCGCACACAAATATACCTGTTTATATGATCGCCGAAAAAGCGGCCGATATGATCAAAGAAGAATGGGGATACTCGTAAAGGAATCGATAAATGTGTTTTACAATGTTATTACATCATTTTGTAGTTTCTACTAGCACATAAATTTAATATTGTTATAATAGCATTCGGTGTGATGTACACATACTGAGAGTGTATAATAAGAACAGTATCTAACACAGGCTTTCATTATGCTGGAACATGGAAAATGGGTGCGAGGAAAGATCCAACTGCTGAGTTTCCAAAATAAAAGTCAATTGTTCAAAAATTGGGAATCAAAAAGCAAAAAAATTGGTATGATCATAGGTCCACAAGTGCATTGTTTTCGAATTATCGCCATTTTTACGTTAAAATCTGAAATTGCTTTCTTTTCGAATTTTTTTGTCAAAATTAAAAAAAGACGGTTTTTATAAGTTTTATAAGTTTTCAACTTTCTTTCCTTTTTAGGTATCCAATCACCGCTCATGCGATTGATTTTCACTTTTGAAACAACCTGCATGTCAGTTGGGATGATAAATGACAATCAATTTGAAAGGATTGCAATTAAATAATATTACAATCTTGTTTCTTCATCAAAGATTTTACTTTTGTTAGAAATGCCACACATGTTTAAACGTTTTACAGACAGCTTGATCTCTCGCAAAGGAGAATCTCTTCGCAAGCTGTTACGGAGCAAGCATGTACACAGTGCACGTGATACGAGTTGGCATGGCTGAAGTTTTCACACGCCTCAAGTAACCATATCATGACAACTTGTCGACAGTGATACAACTCTGCTCAGATGTGCATCAGGAAACCAAATAGTAACGATATGACAAAGCACCTTATGCGATGGCAAATTTGATTCTAAATTCTAAAAGGAAATAGTTATTTGGATCATTGACTTTTATATAAATAAAGTATATAAAATGTATATTTTTGATCATTTTATAAATATTAATAAGGAAAGTAAGAACAAAATTAAAATATAACCCTAAATTTAACTCATTTCGTGGTTCTTGAAATATGAATTAAATTACATGTCAAATGATGGCTATATGATGGGACATAAATCTCAGAAAAATTTGTAATTAAGTATAAGAGTAATTTTAGAAATACGAGGAGACAAAATAGTCAAATTTCTAATATTGTGCAGAAACAATAGACATAAAGAAACTTAAAATTTTTTTAATAGCATTAGTATTTTGACTAAAATTAGTCAGAATGGTTTATTGACTATTGTACTAAAAATTTAATCCTTCTACCTGTTGCTTAAGTTTTTTTAAAAAAGTAAAATTACCTCCAAAAAAAGTTTTTGCTGAATTTCTCGAAAATAAACGCAGATATAAAAAAATGTTTAGGATAAAAGTTGTATGTTTTGAAATTTTGTACAAAGAAAATCTATTTCATTTTTTGTTAGATTGACTTCTTGGTCAAAAACCGCGTCTGAAAAAAAATAGTTTCTAAAAATGAAGTTATGAGCAGTGATTTTGATATGTTTATTTCATATAGAAGAAAATTATAAATCTTCTGCATGAAAACATACAAAACTACTGTTCTCATTATAACGTTATTTTCAGAAACTTTCAGATGCAGTCAAAGAATTAATCCAACAAAAAAATGAAAGAGATCTTTTGCAGAATTTTAAAACAAACAACTTTTATCCTAAACATTTTTCGATTCACTCATTTTCAAAAAATTCAATAAAAACTTTTGTGGAGATAGTTTTACTCCTTTAAAAAAATTAAGCAACAGGATTGGAGATGTCAGATTTTTAGTACAGTGGGATTTTAATTAGAATTAGTTAAAATACCATTTTAACTAATTCTAATTAAAATCCCACTGTTATCAAAGAAGTTTTAATTTTCTTTTTATATCTCATGTGCTTGGATAATATTAAAAATTTGGCTATTTTGACTCCTCGTATCTCCAAAACTATCTCTATGCTTAACTTAAAAATAATCATCGTTTAGTGTACAATTCGATTCATATTTTGACGGCCACAAAATGCACTAAAATACTGTGTTCTTTGAGATCACTCTTTAAACAATTGCATTTTTCATGATTGGGCTTTGCGTTAAAGCGAACAAGATGTTTCAGCAAATACAGAATCAATAAAAATCAATCAGCAACATCATTACATACACGTGTATATTCGAAAGTTCAGAATTAAAAACTGTTAAACGCGTGCGTGTGTGTCGATCTGCGCGCTCGTGCACTCATGCGAGCACGCACGCTCACACGCGCGCCGTAGCGCTCATCTATTTTCAGAATGTAGGCCAATTAATCCCGCCGCATTTTCGGCACGAAGGAAAAACGAAAACATTACAAGTGTCTCACGGAAATAGCCGCGGGGATAAATGTCCAAGTACCGGTCGCTCTCCACTCTCCGCTCTCTCGCACTCTTCCTCGCTCCTTCTTCGCTAGCGCGAGGGTAGTCGCATAAACGCAATAATTTAATATAGAACATATGTAAGAGTCTGCCGGTTACTTCGACGCACCGTCACCCTGAGAGTCGCTTGCGTACGTGATATGTAGACGTTTGCGCGATGACGTACAGGAAATTCTACTACTTATTTGCGTGTCGTATTCTAATTATACATCTTTAATTAGATTTGATTCTTAATTTTTCCCTCATGAACATTTGTTGATAAAATATATTTTTAATATGACTCTTTTTCATTTATATTAATAATTTGAACGCGTATTACCTAGTTCGAGGAAATCGCGCGAAATCTATTAGCAAGAGTTATCAACTCACGACGATATCTCTGTTCCATTTTGCATTAAGCAGAGTGCACCAAGAGGCTCTTGATCTCGATAACGATGGCTCTAATAGCATTTACATGAGCAATATTCAGCGTTTACGAGCGGATTAACGACGCACGTAGCAGACAAAAGTGTCTTTTGGAGAGGAGCGTTGAGGAACACACTATGTTGTTGCGTAACGAGATATAAATTAACATATAATGGCATGTTTGAGTGACAGATATCGTTACTATGTGACATTTTACGATTAACATTAATATAAAGTAGGTTAAATTAAATTGATAGCAATCTTCGCGTTAAATGATTACAACTCAGAATCGAGGAAACGATTTGAATTTCATTGAACAGAAATGGGAATATTAATCGATACGTGCAATAAGTGCAAATCAAATTTAAAATTATTAATAAGTGCAAATCAAATGCAAAATTATTAAAATTGAAAATTTTATAATTTGCTGCGCATGATTAAGAAAGCTTATCGAACAATTGCATCCCCAAATAGGATAGGATATGAAACTATATGAACAGTATACGTTGAGAAACTGATGTATATAGTCACTTGTCGAAAACGAAAATCTGACGACAGATTTTAGGACTCGATAATTAAATAATCTTAAATCCAGAATTATATTTCCGTGTTTCATTTTATATATTTTATAGATATATGTAATTTTACGCAAATGTAATCCTCATGCAGTTAGAGTATCTACATCTCAAACAGAAATATTCATAAAAGAATTACAAAATATTTATGAATTATACAATATATAAAATATTACTATAAATATTTATTTTTACTTATTATAAATATTGTATAAAATATTTAGTTTACATTTTAATAATACATTAAATACAGATTTTTTAGGACATTTTATGACTTTTTTCTTTATATAAAATATTGTCCAGCCAGTTAAGACAAGGCTGTAATGACTGTCCAGCCAATTAAGGCAAGACGAGTACACTGTCCAGCCAGTTAAGGCAAGACAAGTACATTGTCCAGCTAGTTAAGGCAAGACTGTAATGACTGTCCAGCCAATTAAGACAAGACGAGTACATTGTCCAGCCAGTTAAGACAAGGCTGTAATGACTGTCCAGCCAATTACTAAATACACATCCTGATATAAAATTTCCCGTTCTTTCCATTTCTGAGATAAAAAAATGGGGGTTTCCATTTAAGATTTTCAAGTGGACCTTGAAATGACCTGTACACAAAGAGTAAATCTGTTCTGGCAACCTCCATGTAGTACACATTGGATAATGCTAATGCCGGCGATACTCTAACATTCAAACCTTATAACTCAGAAAGTACTTAATGAAAATAAACTTATTTATAGTGTTTTGGAAAGCTCTTGACACCAGTTATTAGATTCTGGAATTAAAAATAGGGTGTTCTATTTTAAAAAGTTAATGTCATTTCGATCTGACCTTGGCGACGCCATTCAAGGTCAAACTAATAAGATCAGTAAATAGATCTTTTTAAACCCTACAACTTTTATCTGAAACACTTTTTCCTAAAATGCTTAGTTTTCGAGATATTTCGCCGTCCCGGAACTTTTAACACCCTGTATATGTATGTGAATAAAAAGTATTTATACAATATTAAAAAAAAATAAATAGTAATAAATGTTTACAAATATTTATCATAAATATCGACAAATACATTTTGTTAAAGTTTAATTCGAAATCCCCATTCAGCCATTGTCTACATTCTACATACCTATACTGCATTTCTCTCACATTTTTCTGATTTCAATAACGTAATAATTCCCCAAATTAAATGGCGGCTCGCCGAGAGTGAGCATAAGAAAGACAATGGATGGACGGTCCGCGTATTTTATTTATCATGGAATTGACAACGGGCGTGTACGTCTTTTCGACGCGATCGACAGCGTGATCGGTTTTTTTATTTCTTTTCACTTTTTATGTGAGCATTTACGGGCTGACGAAGTGTCAGAGGGGATCTCGGATGGGAAGTCAATTACGAAGATCGAGGCCGCATTGTGGTGGCATCGAGGCAGCTTCTCTTGGCGTGCGAGCGATCGAAATTGCACAGGCGGTCGACCGGAAAATAGGGCCGCGCCCTCCAGCACGCTGTCTCCTGCCTCCCGAATAATTTATCCCAAAACGCATCGCGTCTTCGAGACATCGCCGAGGAATGAAAGGCGAAAGAGAAGCGCCCGAAAAAAAACGAACGGACATACGGGTGAATAATATGCACCGTGTGTACCACGTGAGAACTTGCCTGACGAAAGTATCGATCACCGGAAAGTGACCTAACCGCAAGCCATTGACAGGAGGATTAATCTCAGCTCCGTATTGCGTATCGCGTGATTGACAAACGTCGAAAATAGGCAGTAGCACGTAAATGACGGACAAATATCGTGAGTCGAAATATCTAGGCACTCTATCAAATTCCTTGATCGCAAGACTGAATGTCACAAAAGGCTCGAAATAAAACTAAATATTTTCAAGAAATGTACTTCAATCATCTTGTATGATATAAAAAGTGTAAAATGTATGAGTTATTTGTAAAAGATAATTCAGAAAGATAAATCAATTTTTGTCGAAATTATGATATTAAGGGATTCGGAATCAAGGAAGATATAGTTACACAAGTTTTTTCAATAACCATATTAGTTAAGCATTTCTTTCCTATATATATCCTCCAGATTTACAAAACTGTCGCATTATAAATACCATAAAAATGATATATTCTACTCACTTAATGTATGAGGTAATGAAATATATCTTATTGTGTTGGGACAAAAATTTGTAGTATTTTTTAAATAAAATTTAAAGAAAATGTTTATAGGTATTTGTACATAGATTCAACTATATACGCCATTTTTTTCATATATACTATCTTTCGCCATCTTTGAAGCTTCATGATTCCATTCTTTCCCAAAACTTGAAACTATTGAGAAACTATTAACTAATGAAAAAACATATAGAAAAATATTGTATATACTATAAACTTTTTTCAACTTAATATATATTTTTAAAATAAAATAGTTTATTCAATTCTCATAAAATAAAATTTTTTACTTATGTTTTTTAAATGATCTTTTCATACATAATGTACGCATGAATACACCGAATAAATATATACACACACACACACGCACGCACGCACGCACGCACGCACGCACATCAAATATCGAATACAATGCGTACAGTGCTACGACTATAAATACGCTGAGAGAATTATTTATCAAAATAAAAAGAAATTTGATTATACTTAATAAAATAAAGTCCAGGATAATAAATTTGTTATTTAAATTTATAAAATATTATTTTAAAAATCTGAATATTTTTCAGACCTTTTCAGATAAACATATTGTCTAAAATACTTATAAAAGAATATTTAAATTAATTATAAACTGTTAAATTTAATATTTGTATTAGTAGCATTTAATATATTGTATTGTTAAAACACTTTATTTATTTTTATTTTAGAGCCCAATTTTATTCAAAACATTACTTCATCATCACTTCATAAAAATGGTTGAAAAAGCTTATAATATTTTTTATTCTATCGTGTGTGGTTTTTTTAATTACAAGAAACTTAAGGATAAAGTCATTATTGTCAAAGTTGAATGTTATTTCGTATTGATATGAGCTTTTATTAAATCTAGACATAAGTTGATACAATAAATATACATAAATTTGTTAATTAATATGCATTTGAAATAATTGTCAATTGTTTTTGCTAGCTGATGAAGACTAAGCATAGTGGAAACGTACTAATGTAATATTAAAGAAAAATAAATTGTTTAAAATACTACACCATCTAATTGTTGCTTGTAATTTCGCTGCTTTCTTTCTATATTTTGCAAAGAGAACTTTTTTAAATTAAAAAACTCAAATTAATAAAATATTACTTGTATAGTATTTGTATTTAGAAAGATATTACTCCGAATGTATAGGCGTTTTCTTAAATGTAACAAATATTCCTTTTATTTAACAAAAACACATTCAAAGAAGTACATTTTTTAGTTCAACAAATATTTTTCTCGATGTATATATAAGATGTTTAAATGTAAATATGATGCATACAGAAGATATAACATATATCGTTTCATCACAAAATAATTTATTTCTATTATCTCAGGGAGATTATAATAATTGCACATTTAGCATTAGAATGTTTCATGATTTATCATTCATCCCGGGAAGTTAAGAGAGGAAATTAAGAAAATATTCAATGTGCGTCAAAATGTAAGTTTGTATGTATAATATAAAAAAATCCAACTAAACAATCAGATATGACGGCTAGATTTATTGCTTTTATTATCTTCATACCAGATATCCAACCAAGAATCAATTGTTCGATCTCGTTGAACCTTTAAATTCTTTTAATGTTCCAGTCATCTAAAAGCTTCTCTCATAATCATTTTTTTTCCAAAACACATAAATACATATTTTGATATCTTCTACATATTAAATATACGAAATAAAAACAGAAATACCGATCTGTTATAAAGTATCTTCGTAAATAAAGATTTGCAATATCGGCTTGATGGAGGTTATTGCCTTCATGGTATCAAGGATTATTCACGGCATACGCTTTACTACCGACACGGAAAGGGCGGGCAGGCACCAGATGAGACAAAGCATTTTTTTTAACCCTTTCGCTTTCAGGGCGTTGTGCAAACTTTTAATAGAGTTTAAAGCACGCGGACGGAATCAAGTTTTTAATTTCAAAGCCGAGATAAAGTTTTTAGAAACCAGACAATATAGAAGCTTTTCAACTTATAGGTAATCGAGAAGCAAATGAATTACCGTGTCGTAAAATTCAAAGATGCAAAATATTAGTGAAGTTAAGTGCGAAAAATTCTATAACTATGCAATATCAAGGTATTAAATTAGTAAATACACAGAAAAATGTTTCTTTAGATTTAACAAATGTTCTTAAATCTAAAAAAATTTATATATTAGTCTAACCAAAATATTTGAATTCGAAAATTCAATTGTTTTTAAATAATATCAAGAGATACAATCTCTCACGCCAAATGAAAGCGCAACGCGAGGAACGAGCGCAAGATCACCCCATGTCTTTTTACGCAAGTCCGAGCATTCAAGATTATCGAATCTCAATAATGACTGACCCGATCAAGTTCTGAATAGTCTTAATCGATAGCTTGGGTATGAATTATATAATAAAAGTGTTTTTTTTATTTTTCTCTCCGTATCCTACGAGTAGAGATATCGCGATGGAAAAGTCCAAATCTCGAAATTTTTATGTAAGAAACATCATCATCTATGTACGGTTCATATTTTCAACACTGGCGGCGCTCGTCTACAGCCGTATCACCAGCTGATTGGCGAGCGAGAGAATGAAAAATGAGCGACGAAAGTGAAAGAGCAAATAAGATTTGCAGTGTCAAAAGACACGGTTGTAGATTTGATTTGCTTGAAATCCCTAAAAATAAATGTTTGTCTTAACTTTTAAATTAATCGATCTTATAGACAACTATTGAAACTTTACTTGTCAATAACTTCCTTGACATCTACAAGAAACGTTCTAAACTCATAGTATCTTTGTATACCATCTGTTTTCATAAAACACTGTGGTGGAACCGTTATCATTCGCTGAGAAAGTATAATATAGGACGGTTGAAAAATTGTAGTAGTCCCACAGACTGCGGTTTACTGTTTGCGTTACTTTTATCGCAATATTAAGCATTTATGTATTTTTTTCATCTACGGCCGAAAGTCATAGTCTATTCTTATATTTAAGAGTGTCTTAAGTACCATCTTAAGATGGTATCAACCAATCAGACAGCCGCATTAGCATCTTAAGACATTACCTAAGACGATCTTGAAATAAGAATCTACTATGAATATACTGGCTTACGTCTTATTTATACATTTTAACTCTTATTTATTGGTGTGCTATTATATTTTGAAATTAGGATAATTTTTATGGCTCAACTTTTTTAGAATTTTTTAAGATTTTTAAGATTTTCCAATTGACAGTAATAATTTTTTGAAAATTGACCTTTTTCGAATTTTGATCCTAAACTCCCGAACAGGTCAACATATCAACTTGCGCTTTGTATTAAAAATTTTCTTTTTTTATACTCTTTCAAATGATATACACAATATGGAAGATCTTATTTGAAATTTTTGAGTTGGGATTCCCCTAGGACACCTCTTGAGAGGTCTTTAAGTCCCATCCATAGACATAAGATACCTAGACTGCATGATGCAGTGGGGGTAAAGGAATAGGAGTACATATACTTATGAGGGAATTGAAAGAGGAACGAAGAAGTGAAACAAACTGATGTACACTTTGTATGCATGCGCGAACAAGAGAGAACGCACGGTCCAACCATAAACATAAGATACCTAGACTAGGGTACTAGATTAAGAAGGAATGTGCATCCGCTATATTGGCTCCTAGTCAGTGCAGGGAATTCGACCAAATGAAGGTGCCATAATTTTGTTTTAAGTAGAATCGTAGAATTAAGTAAATAAAACACTGCAACCGCCCATTTTATTTACTTAATTCTACGATTTTACGTAAAACAAAATTATGGCACCTTCACTTTGGTCGAATTCCCTGCACTAACTAGAAGGCGGATGCATATTCCCTCTTAATCTAGTACCTTAACCTTTAGACCGATATTCATAGTCGATTCTTATTTCAAGATCATCTTAAGTAATGTCTTAAGATACTAATACGGCTGTTTGATTGATTGATGATGGTCTTAAGATGATCTTAAATATGTATAAGAATTGACTATAAATACCGGCCCTAGGTTAGATTCCAAAACGTTCTTTCCGAAGAAAATTTTACTCGAAATATATAGTACACGTAACGTATACTATATTATATTGAGTAAAATTTTCCTCGGAGAGGATGTTTTGGAATGCAGCTCTAGATTGCGCCATCAAGGAGTGGGGGTAATGCTCAGGTAGAAAACGATACACTCTACCTGTGAACATACGTTTTCTCTCTCTCGTCGCGCATGCGTACAAAGCGTACATATGTGTGTAAGAGTTGAAAGATAAACGAAGAAGTGAAACAGCTTTGTACGTATGCATGACGAGAGAAAGAACGCATGGTCACAGACAGAATGTGTCCTTTTCTACCTGAGCTTTACCGCCACTCCTCAAAAACCCGCAGTCACGCAGTCTAAGGCCAGTATTCATAATCCATTCTTAAGATCAATCTCAAGAACATATAGTACAAGTAATGTCTTAAAATGCTAATACGGTTTTGTGATTGGTTTATGACATCTTAAAATTATGTTTAAGATCTTGAATATAAGAATGGACTATGAATACTAACCTATCCTATGTATATGGCCAGTATTCATAGTCGATTCTTATATTTAAGACCATCATAAGCATTATCTTAGCATTGTCATCAACCAATTAAAAAGCCGTATTAGCTTCTTAAGACATTAGTTAAAACGGTCTTGAAATAAGAATCGACTATGAAGACCGGCCTATGACTTATACCCTCACCAGTGAAAAAAAAAAATTTGGTTGCGCATACACGCGCGAAAAGAAATTAATACAGATAGATGCAGACTAACACAGTTCGATGCTCATTGGCCAGATGCTCACTGGCTCCCTTTAGTCGCCTTCATATATCAAATAAAATCGAAAATTGCATTCTTTTCGCGGCTCTATTTTCGTTTCGTGTAAGAACGCGTCAATTGAGCCTAAATTTATTTATGTTAGAGGTGAGATCTTCCTATACTAAATATTTACCCTATATACTATATGGTAAAAAATTATGACATTTTTTCACAATATCCATTTCATGTTCCTTCATCACATATTCATTTTTTATTAACATATATCATTTATATATCATTTCTAGTTAAGCACTTCAAAAATAAATACGACATTTTTATGAACTTTATATAAGCGACACGTGTTATAAAACGTGCAGTTTTTTATTGCTTATATTTCAGTATTGAAATGTTCAATCTGATTATAAATTACACCAGCATGTCTTGTAGTACACATAATAGTTCCAATTTCAAGAAATTCTCATTATGTTCAATTCACGAGTGTATTAACTTAAACACAATAAGTTTACGATAAATTTTCGTATGAATTACTTTTACAGATTTTGAAATTCTTTTTCAGAATTAAATATAAATTAACTTATATTACATATTAATTCATGTCTACGTACAGTATGGATGCCAAGAACGAAAACGAATTTTTTAATTCAGATCTGTTCTACAATTTCTTAAATCAATAAGGCAATTAGAGTTATCAAGTCTTGAAAATATAAATATAAATATATTGCTTGATATAAAAGTTCAATAGTCTGTATATACTTACGAAATTAAAGTTCCCAGACGTGCAAATTACATGAAGAAATGACGTCATCAAATTCTTAGAATTAAAATTACAAAGGAAACCTGATCACCGATTTTAATAAAATTTTATAATATGTAATATTTATTATAGTAAAGTCGCAGGACTATTCAAGCATTCTTGAGAAAATGATGATAAAATATTTCTAGCATCAATAGTATCGTTAAGGTAAAACGTTGAGTACTATGGCCGAGATTCCAGGATTGATATCTGTGAATAAGACTTCTTTTGGTTTAAATTTTATATTTAAATCTCAATTTTTAAACCGTTTCTTAATTATTTAACATAAAATATATGATTTTTTTTAATCAAAAAATTTTTAAATGCTCTTCTATTATTAATTTTTAAATTAAAATTCCTCATGAACATAAAAAAATATATATGAAATAAAAAGTTACAATGACTATTTTAAAAACGTCAAAATGTGTTTTTAAAATGCTCACATTCGTAATATCCATAACAGTATAATGATCTTTTGTTCGAGACCTTAGCAGGCATACGCGAAACTCCTCGTCAGAATAAAACGCGCACTCCCTCCATTTTTACCAACCTTCGGTTGGCAACAATTGGTCGTAAAAACCAGTAGTAGCAAGACAGTCGTTCTTCAAGTTAGACGTGCACTCTATATTTCGTATAAGATTCGTGCTCATTGACAATATGGATATTCCGGGTTCGTCAACAAACGCTAGCATGAAGAAAGGAAAACAATACTTTGTTAATAAAGTGCACTTAAAAAATACTTTAAAAATAAGTAAAAAGTTGCTTGTTGAAAATAATTATATTCCAGAAGAATTCGTGGAAAAACTTTCATCGGAAAAGGAAACAGTTATGGGTCACGAAATATATAACCGCATTGTTGATATGGTTAATGACATGCATCTCGTTGAGGAAGAAGAACTATTGTTTTCACATGAAGAAAATATTGATGACAGTTTTATTGAATGTCCATTAATATTTCTATTAATAGAAGAATCGTCACCATCACGTTCATCCCTAGTTTCGGATGAGTGGATCAATTCTCCGGAGAAAAAAAATTCAAACCAATAACTATGGATTAGAAATGGAAAGTTGTAATTATGGCGAAAGAACATCTCAAGTAGTCGCTACAAACATTATAGAGAAGAGGAGCACATTGTTTAAAATATAAATGGGATTTAAAAAGGTATGTGATGCTTTTAACATATTTTATGTATTAAATTCCATTGATTAAATAGTTATAATGCTTTTCTTTTTTCTTTTATTAGATGGGAAAAAGATGTATTATCTGATAGGACGCGATATGACAAACTGGCTGCCATCAATTCACTTGATCGATTTGAAGAAGCTAGAGAAAAATTCGAGCAAGTCACAACAAGAACATTGCAACAATGAGGGATGGCTGCTGCGCAACAATTCCTATCCAGCAGATTTCAATTTATAGCAAGAAAAACGTGGGCTGATGATTTTAAACGAAGAAATAATATTCGGACACGACGGATTAACAAATACGTTACTGAAAAAGAAGTAGGGGGAATGTACGAAGTTTTGGCTGCTGCAAATAGATTTAGAAAACAAATTCAACCATTTTTGTAAAATTTTCACCCAGATTTAATTAATACAGATCAAACTGATTGTGAATATCAGTCAACGATGGATCGGACGTTAGTACAGAAAGGCATGTTACCTGTATTAATTAATAGAAAGAAGAGTCTTCATCAAATTTCTCATTCATACACGGCTCAATATGCATTAACTTATTCAGAAAAACTTGTATCAAAAGTGTTTCTCTGTTTACAAGAAACTGGAAATAAATTTGAACCAATAATACAAAAACAAATTGATGATCTTGTTGCAGAATTAGGAAATGTCATCGTTAAATGTTCTCTGTCAGGAAAGTTAATTAAACAAATATTAAAGACTTCTTAAAAGAAATATTACAGCCATATGTGAAAAATGAAAAATTTTTATTAATAATAGATTCTTGGGGTGGTCAAACAAATTCACAAATATACGATGAAATTTTTGTAGATGATGAAGATATTCCATCTTGTCAAATAAAAATTATTCCGCCAAAGTGTACTGCTTTATGCCAGCCATGTGACATATATTTTTATAGACAGGTTAAAAATTTCATCAAAAAATTACAAAACTGTACATATCTTTTTGAAAACAATAGAGAAATAGCCACTCGTGAAGATATTGTTCAAATACACTCTTTAGTTCACAATCAATTAAGCGCATCAATCTTTTGTAACATGTTAAAATATGCATGGTTTGCATCTCAAATAGCAAATGAAAGAAGTATTTTCAAAAACGTTAACGAAGTTTGTTTTCCAGATTCTATCAATGAAACAAAATATAAAGATTGTATGCATGAAATGTCATTGCTTTTATGTGTAATGAACTATTATGTTTTAATTGTTTTTACGATAAATACCACCCTAAAAGTTGTAGACTTATTGTTGAACAGTCATTGTAAATTTCTATTGCAAATATATTTTTTATGTTCATGAAAAATTTTAATTTAATTAATAACAAAAGAGTATTAAATTCCTTGATTTTTTAAAAAATATTTTATATTAAATAATTAAAAATTATTTAAAAATTGGGCTGTTCTTCCGAATGACTCTCCCCCGCCCCCTCGATCAATGTGAAGTTTTACATATAAATTTTATTTGATGTGAGAAGTAAAGTATGTATGGTCCTAACTTTGGGAAAAAAAGTTATATAAGATAGGGTAAATATTTAGTATAGGAGGATCTCACCTCTGACATAAATAAATTTAGGCTCAATTGACGCGTTCTTACACGAAACGAAGACATCTGACAGAAATAAACGTCGCTCTGTTCTACGAAACAAAATATAATTATAAAAATTTAAAGACTATTCAGGTTAGGAAATTTATCACATCAACGAAATGTTGAGATATAAGTATGTCCTGCAGTCACATGCGCATGCGTTTTAATAATTCTTTCTTTTTAAGCAGAGAAATACTGTTTTAAAAATAAAAAGAGAATTTGAATTCTGTTTTAGTCTTTTGAAAGCACAAATTCTCTTTTAAAACAGAGAATTTCTATTTTAAAACAGAAATTTTCTGCTTTAATGCAGAGAATTTGTATTTTTAAAACAGAATCTCTAATAAGCCGATGAGAATGTGATATTATAATATTTTATAAAATTTTTTATATTTTATATATTTTTTTTCCTGAAGTTGAGACCACATACACTTTACTCCTTACATGGAATACAATTTATGTGTAAAATTTCAGATTAGGAGGAGGAGAAGGGGTTTATTCGCAAGAATATCCAAAAATTGTATACATGCAATTTAAAAATATAAAATTTAAATTTAAAAAAAGGGATCAAGCCTGGAATCCTATGTACGCTCGGGATTCCAGATTTGATCCCTGAGGATGAGATCTTTTCATTTAAATCTTATATTTTTAAATTGTTGTATACAATTTTTGCATTGAATCCAGCGTGGAGCTGCCACAGCTCCAATTCGGCAGTAACACGGCTCGGCTTATCGCGAGTTCTTCTAATCGAGGTGCGCCTACTCCACAGATAAAGACGTGGAGCTCCGCGCTGGCGCGATGCGATTCAAAACAGATTTTTAGTGCATGCAACACAACATCCGAGCAGTCTGAACATCAATCTTTTCCGCTGGAGCTGAGGCAGCTCCAGCATGAACGCTACGGGCTCGGCATACACTCGAGTTGTATTAACTCCAATTTAGAGTTTTGTTGGTTTCGTACGAGCTCAATCACTCATCGAGTCGCGCTCGCTCAAAGAGTGATACAGTCAATGTCCCAAATTTTTTCCCCTGTATTAGTAGTCAGCATCTTACCAGGGATGCTATATCACTAGTTCGACAACCGGTCTTCCGATAACGGTACTGTAGGTACAGAAATAATTTTTCATCATTTTCTCAAGAATGCCTAAATAGTTCTACGCCTTTACTGTAGATAATGTATGAGTGAATTACTACACGTCTATAAAATTTTATTAAAATCGATAACCTGAGACTACCGGGTCCCCCTTGTTAAACATCTAATTTGATACAAAAAAAAGCTTGTACGCGTATGCGTGCGATATCGATATAGTCATGACATATTGATGTTTCGTAAATCATATGCATTTGCTAATCAGTCTAACGTCTACTGACGACTTTAGCATCTTCTTAAATGTAATTAAAGAAATTGTTATTCAAGAAATTGTTCATCGAAAAATATAGTTTCAAACAATAGTGTTTTTTCTTCCAAGCAAAATGATTTAATGCAACAATTCTAACAGGTTTATATTTTATTTCAACAAAATAATATATTGTTTAAAGTTATATCTATTGTTTTTGTAAAATAAATGTATGCCACACTGAAAAAAATTACTAAATTTTAATAAATATTTATTTGTGTGTATTTGCAAGAAAATATTTACTAAATGTAAATATACATATATTTATTTAGTAAAAGGACAACATAATTAAATTTAACTATCGGTTTTCTTTTATTAAGTAAATATTTATGTATCGTAAATAAATATTTTCTTGCAAACATACAAATATCTATTAAAATTTAATAAATTTAGTAAATTTTTTTCAGTGCAAATAAATAGAAATACTAAATGTAAAAAAATCATATTTTCTGTGTCCTAAGAATTTCATGATTACTAAAATGATATTTATATCCGTTTATTTATTTTATATCCGTTAATCGAATCAAATTGCATCTTATATTAAAAAATGTATAAAGTAAATTATAAGAAAAGGTATATTAAATAAGTCAAAAAGAATTTCATTGATCAAGCCGTTAACTAGAGCAAGTCTAAAACATTTCGAGTTGATTAAAATAATTTAATTTAAAATAATTTTTTGAATTTCTTCACGCCAGAGAAATAATCGAAGTTATTACCCTATAAGAGCGTAATATTATTTTTATATTAAATATTCCTGAAATATTAATAAAAAAATGGTTATATGTCCACTCCTGATAATATTATATTATTATATAAATATTATAAAGAAGTAAATAATATTATTTAATATTTCATTATTTCAATATTTTAAATTATCGGAAATATTATAACTTTACTATATAATAGTTATAAAGCTTATAAATATTTTATGTATAATAGTTCATATTAATTTTTGATCACAGTAATATTCATAGAACGTTTTCATAATATTTACGGATATTGAAGTAATAAACAACGAATATTATGTAAAAACGGACATACAAAATTAATACAATATTCCCATAATGTTAAAATAATATTAAAAATATTAAATAATAGTCCCAAACATTATTTTAATATAATTTTAATAATATTCTAGGAATATTATGTGCTTGTAGGGTATTGTTTCGTTTATACACAATTACCTTCGCTCTTAAAGTATAAAAAAACTCAAAGGTTTTACTAGGTACATACACTTAGCCGTATTATTCAACCAAATAAATACAAACAGTCTCATCTCTCATCCCATTTTATTCAACTCGCTTTTACATCTGAGTGTCAACGGAATGACACTTTGTCCGATTATCCGGATTCTGCGGCGCGTAGAACGAGTTGGCGCAACTCACCCGGCTCTTTTAGCACAGCTCGCGAGCACGTCGGATAATCTCGTCAGTTTCCACGTACAACCGAAGATTTTCGTAGGCGCGATACATCGTCTTTGCGCGCATGAGCGTGAGGAGAAATGTTGCACGCGCGCGGTAGCGCGCACGGGTGGGCTATCTATAGCGGCGAGTGTAACCGAATGGAGACTCGGGTGTCACTCAAGGATGACAAAACTCATTAATACCGATCTGCTTAATGCCCCGTCTCGTGTCCGACATTAATCTGCTTAAAAATACCTGCCGGGACGCGCGCGACTGACCCGCCATTTTAGATCATCCATGTCGGTTTACTTTGTAAGACGCGCGTCGGTACCTCCGGCCGGAGATCACGCGACACGCACGAAACACCCGCCGATCTAACGTTAATACGAGCGCAGGCTGTCGCCTTCGCTCTGGAGATTGCTTCATGAGCGACTCCGACGAAGCAGCAGCTCGAAAAGGAAACGGAAACGACGGAAGTTTCGAGCGCGACCGAGTCTTATCGTTTCTATTTGCGCGCCGTTAAACTGTTTTAGATGAGTTCGCGCGACCAATCGTCACTCGATTTGAGATATTATTTTTGTACCTGATCTATAGCCACTAGCAACATCTTCGATACATATGGTTCCTACATTTGCGTATATAGAATTATCAAACATTTTGGTAATCGGCGCAAAAATTAAAGCATCACCTATTCTGACTTCCAAAAATAGGCGAAATTCAAGCGAGTGTAACTTTGTAAAAAATGCTCGTAACAAAATGTTCAAAAAAGCATTTTACAGTTTCATCCTTAGTTTCGAGATTGGTAATTCATTAAACGACTTACTGATTGTTTACGAAGCTACACGGATTCAAATGAGGATGCATTAAATCTTAAAATTTTTTACAAAGCACTTTGCAAAGCTCCACAGCGTGAAATAAAAATCTTATTTGTATTTGTATACAAGTTGACAGCATTCGAAAGCGTAAATCTTTATCTTTAATTTACGTACTTGTTAAGCGCTGTGCGATTTTTTTCACTGAGTTATTCAACTGAAGCAAAAATGGTCTTTTCTGTTTCAATGTTGAATAAAAAATCGGTGAATAAAAATCGTACAATGCGCAACAAGTACGCAAATTAAAGGTAAAGATTACCACTTTCGAATACTGTAAACCGCATTTCTGTGAGGTTTTTATTTCACGTCGTGGAGCTTTGCAAAGCTTTGTAAAAAATTTGAAGATTTAATGCATCCTCATTTGAATCCGTGTAGCTTCGTAAACAATCAGTAAGTCGTTTAATGAATTACCAATCTCGAAACTAAGGATTTTAAACTGTAAAATGCTTTTTTGAACATTTTGTACGATCATTTTTTACTAAGTTACATTCTCTTGAACTTCGCCTATTTTTGGAATTTCGAATAGGTGATGCTTTAATTTTGGCGCCGAGTGTATTATCTATCCCAGACAAATTAAACTACTTTCAGGATTGCTCAATCAAAATTGTGTCTTGAAAAATTTGTTTGTGATGTGCCCTTATGGAACTAACAATACACACATTTTATCAAGTTACTCAAGTTACTTTTTGTAAATAAATTCCCCGAGAATTTCCGGATTTTCCAAAAATTTCGAAAAATGAGATTAAAGAATTTTTTAATGCAGCTTTAAAATAAATTTATTTTATTACATGTATTTTTTATTGGTATATGGATATAGAAAAGTTTCTTTGATTTAAAGAAATTTTAAAGAAATGTTTTGTTCCTTTTATTAAAATTAATGAAACAGTTTTGTGTGCAATGCAAATCTTTTTTTAAATGAAAGAAATATACTTTTAAAACCAGACTAAATTATTTTTTATATTTCTATCAATATTTTCTTTGAAAATTATTTGTTTAAATGACTTACTTTGAATTACTTAAAAAAAGACTAATAATGTGTCATTTCTTCAAACCAAATAAATTTTTTTTTCCTTAATGATATTTTCACTTCAACGTAAGAAAACTAAGTTAAAAAAAAAAAGAGAGAGATTTCATCAATTTAAACATAATTTTTCTCTGGTTGTACAAGAAACCTCAAGAATTTGCTATAAATATTGCCTCTCTTCGTCTAACAAACTAATTCTGTACAATCTGTTAAAAAAGTATATTGCATGATGAGCCTGCAGCATCTATATACATGTATCAGAAAACTACATTTGTCCATCTATTTTTACAGAAATGTCGTCTATTTTTGTCCGACGTGTGTACGAGATAACGAACGCGAATTTGATCTTATGGGCTCTTGAATCATGAGACCGCATAACAACTAGTGTACTAATGCTGCCTTATGCGATGCAGATGTTGATGATTTTTTGTGTGACAGAACGAGTCATGAGCGATGAGAATTCGCGGGACTACGGACATACGGTGCACTAATCATTTCGCCGCTTCTTCTGCGTAAGAATACGCTTCGCAGTGGAAGCGTATTTTTCCTTACGCAGAAGAAACTATATGATCTTCCTTCTAATCTTTCTGTGCTACGTGCACTCCACAATAGAACACAATCTAGTATCCATCATACGAGATATAGACATAATTTAACGATCAGAAATTAATGGACGAAACATAAATTAAATCTTTCCTTTTGTTCATAATACATTTCTAGAATTAAACAAATAGAGGAAAGTCACCAGTATTGGAATAGCCTTCCTAAAACAACCCCTTATTTCTGGAAAACTAAACATTGCACTGTATTAATACTGATAAAAGCAAGATTTACTTAGATTATGAAAAAAATAAAAACTTATAGTTCATACATTCATGGATTCTTTCTATATAAAGACTGTTAAAAACAAATTTTCGAAAAACGAGAATAAATTTGCACGATCTTTCTAGCGAATTGTATAATTGAAACAACAGTGAGTTATATTATTGATAATATTAGATTATTTTACATGTTTGTAACTTTCTAAAACTGTTTTATTTATATTTTTTTCTTTGATATTTTCCTCATAGTGCGATTTCGAACATAAAATCCCTGTGCAGCAAACTGTTACACCTCTCCGTGAAAATAAATAGTAACTACGAAATCTTCAACTATAACGTTGACAGTCTGACAGATGTTTTATGAATTTTTTCATATTTTTTTTTTAATACCTTAAAATAGAAAAAAATAACGTCACACGCGACAGATCCACGTATACACTGATAAGGTGTTAAATAAAAAGCAATTAAAAAAATGTATAAAGTGGGAGAGTTCAATTTTACAAACTTTGTTATTTAATACATAAACATGTATTTTATTACTTGGTTCTTTTATCAATTTATTTTATAATTAATTCCTGTTCTAAGAAGCCGTGTCTGAATTCTATTACTATCTACTGTGCCAGTTTTGGGGCCCAATTTTTGAGATGTTCTTTTTATGTTCCGAAAACATTAATTACTATAATACAAAATACAAAACAATGTTCTAAAATTGCTATATCATCTAACAGAAAACACTTTCTAACTGATATTCATGTCTATAAAGTTTTATTTTTAACTTTTGTTTTAAGAAATACTACTCGAAAACAAAGTGGTATTCCAGTAATAGATTTTCCTCTAATATTAATGATTAAAATGTTTAATTTCATTGCAATATTAATTACGAAAAAAAAAACTTCTGATAAAGAAATATTACATCAGCAGAGCGTTCGGTAAAAAAAAAAGAAAACTTTAAGTGCTCCTGCTATAAAGTACATAAAATAAATTTGAATAGGATAAAGATAAATTTAAAGGATTATATTTTCCTTCTACGTTTAAACCTCGCACGATGCAACCAAGATTAATGCAATATTTAATCGCGGTTATTTTTTATTAATATTATTTATATTTGTTGCAGAGAGAATTTGAAGCTGAACTAACTGTCGCAAATATTTTCACCACTGCCACTATTACAGCATTATTAAAGCAACCGTTAAAATTATCGTTACAATAACCGGCATGTCGGTACCGCTTCTTAGTTATATAATTCACATACACACATAACACACAAACATAGAAACACAATTCTAGTTGCGGTCGCTGGAAGATGCATCGCGGAGCAAGGGGGAGCGGCCGGGTGTCTCGGCGTTAAGTACTTTCCCCCGAGAGCCTAAATTTGTAAGCAACCGTATGCAGGGTGGAACGCAAGTAATACCACTCACCGTTAATTGGTTGAAACCTTGCCAAAGGATCCGAGAATTGCCGAAGTCTGTCCGTCACGTACTGCGGCGACTCTCCATTCTGTAAATAAGAGAACGAATGTAGAGCCGCGCGCTCTCTTTCTCTCCCTCTCTCTCCTTCTCTCTCAATGTAGCTGTTTCCGTGCGCGCGACGTTTCATCTCGCGACGCAAATGAAACAGAGCACGTCACAAGCATATCATTCACGGAGGGAGTGTGCTCGAGAATAATGGATTCTCAATAGGGGGAGGGGGGGATTAGGGAAGACGACGGATTCGAATTAAATCGACTAACTCGCTATATATCGCACAAATGCCTTCCGATAGAAAACCATCGATCGCGCTACTTCGCTCAATTCTTCCCTGACAAGTAATAAGTTCTGGTTTTAATTGCGCTTTCTACATTGCGTTTCCCCTTTCATCCCTCCTTCTCTATAGCCTGAACAGGTGTTTATTTTGTTCCTTTACAACTTCATAAAATTATTAAAAATATTCAGAGTATTCCGATATTAAAAATAATGATGGAACAGACTAGTACTTGCATTGCGCGCGTGATATAAAATAAAATTATACAACTCATACAATATGTATTGTATTACAATTTATATCACATTCTGGGAAAAATTTAGATCGCTTACATCAACACTTAACTTATAGAATTTCGAGATAAACATAAATATTCTAATTTTCAAAGATAACAAAAAAACGAGTTTATAGTTCACATAGGCTTATAAAAAATTCAAAGATAACAGAAGACAGACTTACATAGCCCATATTTTTATTATCTTTTAATTTTATTCTTAAGAGTTTTAAATTTTCACATAATTTTAATTATATTATTTTGATTCTTGTTACACTAATAATTCTATTCACTTTATGAATTTCGGAACAGGACTATTATTTTTGTATATGAAGAATAAAAAACAAACGCGTTCTATGCATATTTTCTCTGTTACATTTACGTTCAAGTAATAAAATTCCCTTCGCTTGCCTTTTGACGGTCATTCCACTGTTTAACGTGATTCGAATACATTTGTAAGCCAACCGTATTCCAAAGAAAACGCGTCCACTATACAAGCATTCTTTGCAAAGCAAAGCGTGTCGACAATGCAATAACGTCCGTTCTATTTTAACTCGTTTTAAATTGCAGTATTGATTTAATACTTATTAATTATAACTTGAGAAAATATAACCTAATTAATCATAATATCACAAATTAGTTGCTAATTATAATATTATATTATCTATCTTTGAAATTGCTCAGTTGCTTCTTCTTTCATAATTTGTTGAGTCTATTTTTTAGTTTATTATTTATTGTTGAAATTAATTTAAAAAATATTTGTATATGGTGAAAGCAAAAATCTCAAGAATCGTAATCCTACTTAAAAAAGTTTTAACTATACAATAGATAAAAATTATCAAAATTTAAAAACTGCAGGTTTCTTTGGTTTATTCCTTTTTTTTCTAATCATCGACAAAGAATTTTGGTAATGAATGCCGGAATTTTAGCTCTGGAATCAGCTGCAAAATAACAAAAAATGTGGCTTACAATGGTTATGCAGTGAAAATAATATTTTGTTCAAGTTTTACGTAAATAACTTTGAAACGAATAAGTAAATTTAAATGAACTTTTAATAAATATTCTTTTACGAATATTTATTAGAATCATATTAATTAATATATAAAAAATTTCATTTAATGTTACTTCCTCAACAAAATTGCAAATAAGTACTATAAAACGCGATTTTACATAGGAATCAAGAGTAAATAAAAAATTAAATAACCTTTAAATCAATAAAAGATTTATGTTCAAATTTTAAATAGATACTAAAACGTAACAGTACAGCAATATATACAATTTTTATATTTTTAATAATGCTTTGAGATGACACATATATCATTAACAACTTTAAAATGAAATAAGAAAGAAGACGTATCCTCCATCATTTCTTCTATAAAAAAGTCAGAAATTATCTCAGCACATTTCAAAGCCGTAAAAGCATTGTCAAATGTATAGATATCTTTTTCATTTTTCGTTGAGAACATTAATTGACGTGGATATGCGTTCGATAAACACAGAACTCAATTAAGATGGAAAGATAAAACTGAACAAAGAGTCCAGTGAAATGTACAAGATGATAATAAGTATTGGTAAAACAATTTCGAAAATAAAATATTTGAGAAAAAGTGTTACATACAAAAGTTGTATAGTTTGAAGGGAGACAAATGATGGTAAAATCAATTTAAAAAAAAAATCAATTTCTCAAAGTTATATGAAGATCAGCGTTTTTTATGGAATTATACAACTTTTTACATAATATGATTTTTCTAGTTATTCTGTATATAAAAATATTAAAATAAAGTTATCAGAAAAATCAATTTTACTTCATGAGATATTTTATACTTTATTCCAGCATGTTTTGATATAAAATATCAAATATCTCGTAACCTACTCATTGGCAACTGTACATTAAAACTTGTATGAATTGTATAATATTTTTATGCACAGAATAATAAAACGAATCAATTGATGTAAAAAAACACACAATTGCATAAAAATAAATATGTAATTGCATTCTGCAAATTGCATAATTTTTTTTAAGAATAACTGTATTTTCATCAATCGATTCATCTCATTATTTTTTGATTTATTTTTTTCCAATACTTTCTCCTTATCTTGTATATACATCGAAAGTACATAGATCGCAATATCGATCAACAGCTTTGTTCCAAACTACTAAAACCGTTCTAGCAAGACGTGATATATCCTAATCATCGGAGACTTCGCGAGACGTGACGAATTAATCTCTGCTAAGTTACGTAGCGAATACGAATTCTCCGGTTATATTCGAGTGAACCATTAACCCGGCCGCGCTTCAGTTTATCCTACGATTGAGGATCATCCTGCAGATATTCGCGAGCGTGACGCGACGATAGGCGGGAAGCGGCGATGGGTGGAATCGCTGGAATTATCGTTACCCAATTTGCTTCTCCGACGCGACGCCGCGCAGCCCGTACTCGAAGTTCATGAAATTGGGTCACCGCTGGCAGGGCACCGGCGCGGCGGCGGCGGGCAGAAAGCGCATCGACGGATGCACAAATTGAAAATCGAATGCATCGCACATTTGTTCCCCATTTGCTTGGATCGATGGTTTGGTGAAATACGTATAAAACGATACCACTTTCGCCGGGTTTGATTGCTTATACGCACAGTCTTGAATCGCGAATTCTACACTAATATTTGCTTTCACTATTATTTCTGCTGAATGAACATAGATTTTCATGAAAATAATGTGTATGTTGTAGAAAAAATAATCCATTTAAAAATATTTCTCACTACTACGTAATTATGCTTCAATGCATGATTTATAATAGAGGAAAGTCATCAGTGGCATATTACTTTGTTTTCGTGTAATATTTTTTAAACAAAAGCTAAAAATAAAACTTTATAAACACGAATATAAATTAGACAGTGTCTTCTATTAGATGGTATAGCAGGTTTTATAACGCTGTTTTGTATTTTGTAATAATGAATGTTTTTACATCATAATCCAAAAAAAAGAAGACTAAGAAATTGCCTACTGTCCCAAAACTGAAACAGTAGGCAATAAAGCAGAATTCAGTCATGGCCGCATTGAATTAATAAGAGAATTTAACTATAAAATAAACTGATAAATTAATAACTAAATAATCAAATTTTTATGTGTTACACAACAAAGTTTATAAAATTAAAAATCTAGAATTAGACCCTTCCACTTTATCTGATTTTTTCTTTTTTTGTATCTTATTAATGTGTATGTCAATCTGTTGGATACGACGCTATTTTTTTACCTTGTAAGGTATTTTTAAAAATGTGAAAAAATTCATGAAACATCTGTTAACATTGTAGTTAAAAATTTTGTAGTTACTGTTTATTTTTCACGGAGAAGTGTGCCATTTTACTCAGCACAGCGATTTTATGTTTCATCGCACTATGAGGAAAATATGAACAAAACAATTTTAGGAAGCTATAATACAAACATGTAAAATCTATTATTATCAATAATACAATTACTATTGTTTAAACTATGCAATTTGCAAGAGAAAATCGTGTAAATTTTCTTTTCAATTCACTTTTCAAGAATTTGTTTTTAGCAAATTTTATATAGAAAAAAGTAAATGTATAAACTATGAGTTTTTATTTCTTTAATTATCTAAGCAAATCTTGCTTTTATCAGTATTAATTAATACAGTGCAATGTTCAGTTTTTTTCCCGGGAAATAATGGGGTGCCGCTTTAGGAGGGCTATGTCAGTACTGGCGACTTCCATTATTAATTGTTTTACACATGCATACAAATTGTTACTATTTTTTAATATTTAATATTCAAAATTTAATATTTAATATTTAATTTAAATATTAAAATTTA
>QKQZ01014334.1:0-17102 GCA_003595255.1 Solenopsis fugax
AAACGCGCGACGCGACGAACCGGCTGCGGTTCGTTTATTTTATTATAAGTCGGCGACGATGGACGTTGACTTTCTCTCGTCAATTCTCACCCCGAAGAATATCTGTAACATACGATTGAGACATCCATTGGTCTAGATACGTTATACATCCTGTACATATTGCAAATATTATTCACCCCAACATTGCTTTCCAAGCTTCCCCTCCTCTTCTTCTTTCTCAGATTATCTCAGAGGATTTTGATGACTCACTCACTCACTCACTCGCGAAAATACGGATACGATCGCGCGCGATTGGGTACTCGGTTTCCCCTTCGAAAAATTATTCGGGTTTACTGAAGAAAAGAGTTTAGTAATTCTTTTTTTCAGAGGACCCAAACAATGTTTTCTTTGATCCTGTGCAGGACGTTTGCAAAGCATTGAAATATAATAAAAAATTTATTTCTGACTCACCGATCCGATGCGTAACGAGCGGAGTTACTCAACCACGAAGTTGCGGGGGGTGATACTGTAACAAACATAAGATTTAAAAATTAAAACTGTGCTCAAAATAATCAATATTTCAATTAGAAGTTAATTCTTCTACACCCGGAGAAAGGTTTCTTTGAGTCAAAAAATATTTGTTTGACTCAAAGAAATTCGTACACTGCTACACGATTATTATATTATTATATTAGATACAAAAAATGTATGAAATAATTTTGTCAGAAAAAAATAAAATTTAAATTTAGAAGTAAAACTTCAAAAATTTCCAGAACGAGCAATAAAATGTTTATATAAAATGTTTTTAAAAATCACAGAGATTATAAAATGGCAAAAATATATCAGTAAACTTTGTTAAGTTTTTATAACATGTAGAGGAGAAGAGGGTATTAAGGCTGCTGTGGATTTTATAGCTACCTCTATTATCTTCGTTATTAGATGACGAATTCTAATGATTGTTTATGGAATTATTAGTTTCGTAGCCTGCTGTTTTTTAATGGCATTAATATGCTAATATACAACAGCCGACAATTATTATAAGCCATTTTTACTTTTGAGCATTTCGAAACCTTCGACAAAGTATATTTTAACATTTAATTACATATACTTCCTTATTCTTTTTAATCTTGAGAGCGTATATCACACGAATATATACGTATACTCGAGTGTTTTTTTTTATTTTTGCTTTTTATGTAGCTATACATATTTCGAGTTATGCAAAATTATTCAATAGCGTAGCATTTTCGATATGCAGCTATCTAAGCGGTCTCGTAGTATGACTGCTATCGAGCTTTTCATATCGAAATATTTCATCGATAAGTCGATTGAGAACTGCATCGAGATTTCATTTTATCTTTGTCGTTTTGTCGTTTACCGACTGTCATTTCATATAACAGACAAATGCGATTGGTTAATTCCAATGGATTAATCGGTCGATTAGATTAATCAGAGGTTGATTAAAGTGGCCCAAACAAAGATAAAATGCATTCAAAGATGGCGGCGCACAATGTCTCTGTGCGATGTCTAACCTAACAATCTAACGTACGATATAACCCTGTCTACCTGTTCGTGTCTGTTTACCGGTTCGTGCGAGCTCTTGTTCGTCCGCCTGTTCATACTATGTTGGTCCGCTTATTTTTATTCGTACTCGTGGCTGTCTATCTATTCGTGCTCTGCCCCCGTATATTTTACGTACAATAAGATTACTGCTCGCACATTCGGCCGCATTCACCGGCCATAATTGTTTGATATCTTATTATGTTGGAGATTTCTGGATAAAATCACAAGATTATTTAAATGTATGTATTTTACAATACTTTATTTATTCCTGTAACTAACAGCACATGATGTCATACTCGTACATGTATTATCGAATGACGTACGATATCTTGTGCTGTTAAACTCATTCTACAATTGCGTAAACGTAGTTGTAAGTGGTTGTAAAGTGCTCAAACTTCATCTTCTACGCTTATAACAGCGTCGGTTGTAAACGTGGAAGATAAAGTTCGACTATCTCCTACAACATATACTTTACAATTGTAACAGCAGCTTACAACTGAATCTTACAACCACTTTACAACCACTTGTTTGTTTCAACAAAATATATGATTTCGTAATAAAATACTGTGTTTAAAAAAAAAACCAATTTTTTCAATTTATTTTTGGACTAGCCATATTACCACCACTTTTCCTCTTCCACCAATTATGCAGTGCATCACATTTTTATAAATCACGTTCTAAGTAATAAATATTTCATTACTTTGAGTCTGAAATCTGTTAAACAACACTTTGACGAATATAATCGTTCAAGTTTTAATATAAAATATTGATTATTGACAAAGTTATCCAATAAAATAAAAATGGGTGCCATATTACCCTCTTTTTTTCTAATAAATAAGAAAAAGTTAAATAAACCTATTTTTAATATTAAGATCAGCATATTTTACAGTATCTATGTCAATTTTTCAGTTAAATTAATAAATTTAGGTTTATTTATAGTATAGTGATTTGGATTTATAGACTTATTCAAAAAATTATATTTTAAAACTGTTTTTTTTCAAACTCATATAATTTGTTAATCTTCTAATGCACCTAAAAAGTAAAGTTCTTCTCAAAGTTGAAAATAAAAAAATATTTGATAACGATTTTTGTTGTGAAATTTTTAACTTGCAATCTACTAATTCTGTTATTCACATTTCTATGTGCAGGTCCTAAGGTGATCAATGTAAGGAGCCTATCTTCTCATGAGTTCAGAGATACGGATAATTCTTTAGACGCGAGTAGCTTTAATAATTCCGTGACGTTCCCGACGACTGTTTCATATCCGATGGATGATCCAAAAAAACAACAGTTTTTTACGTGCGACTTATGTAACAATAAATTCACATTGCTACGTAATTTGAAACGTCATCAATTGCAATGCGGTAACAAGGAACCAAAATTCAATTGCTATTTCTGTGCAAAGAAGTTCTACAGACGACACAGATTACACGAGCACCTTGTCAAACATAACAGATATGCAACCGCTGGAAAAAGATCAAATTCTAACCCGCTTGCTAGAAGCACTGACCATATGATGCAAATTTAGATCCATATAAATGTAGATCCATATTCTGTTAAAGTTGTTGTTTTCAACAGATATATGCGCATCTACATTTCTACTCTTGAAGTGATAACATATAAACCTGATATTAATTACGACAAAATTAGTAATCATTCGCGTGTATATGTATCTATATCTCGATAAGATTTAGAGATAAAGTTTTGTAAAATATGTTTCAAAACGACAGAGATTTAATATAATAGCGAAAATATATCAGTAAACTTTGTTTTCATGACTTATAGTGAATAAAAAAGTTAAATTTATTTTTACTCTTGGAATTAGCGAATTTTGCAGTCATTGCTTATGTCAATTAATTTTATAGTTAAATTAACAGATATAGGCATATATATGTATAATTTAATGATTTTAATTTATAAATTTATTCGAGAAACTATATTTTGAAACTTTTTTTCCAAACATATATGATTTGATAACCTTGTAATGCACATTTTTTAAAGTTGTGAATAAAAAAATTTGCTAACAATTTGTGTTATAAAATTCTAAACTTCAGTGTGAGTGCGCGCGCGCGCACTCACAGGTTTGGTGTGTAGAATAAATGAATGAAATTAATTCAGAATGATCAGATTGATTCATTTATAAACAAATTGTTAAGTTAATTTAAGTCAATAGGAGCCTAAAGCATGTATGTATGTACGTGCGATAAAATGAAAATCTTTGTTATATATTACCAATATTTGTTTTTCATTTCGTTTCCTTACGTACGTAATAGAATCCTCTCAGGCTAAACATTCTTTCGATTTTGATTGAAAATCTTTCACATCATGATCCTTAGTAAACTAATTCATTGAAGTGTATCCCAATAAAATTAATCCACTTATCATATAATATTGTAGCCATAATTTTTTTTTATCTAAATTTAAGTCTGTTTTATTTTCAGCTGAAAACACTGTATATCTATGTAACAATTTCACGAAACGAATGCCATCTACTAATTCTTTCATTTCTATTTTCAGGTCCTAAAGTGAGCAAGGTGTGGAGTCTAACTTCTCATGAGTTCAAAGATGCAGATAATTATTTGGACGCGTGTAGTTTCAACAACTCCGTGAAGTTCCCGTACACCGCTTCGAATTGTCCGACGAATGATCCAAAAGAACAGCAATTTTTTACGTGCGACTTATGTGGCAGTAAATACAAGTTATTAAGCAGTTTACGTCGTCATCAATTGCAGTGCGGCAACAAGAAACCAAAATTCAGTTGTAATATCTGCACAAAGAAGTTTTACAGGCGATACAGACTTCACGAACACTTGGTCAATCACAACCGACATACAGCTGCTTTGGATCGTTCGACGAATAATTCAAACAAACGAAAGATTTTTACATGCGATTCATGTGGTAACAAATATGCATGGAAACGTGGTTTACGTCGCCATCAATTGAAATGCGGTAACAACGAATCAAAATGCTCTTTCTGTGCACAAAAATTCTATAGACGAGACGAACTTCAGAAACACCTCCTTAAGTGTCGCAAAAATTTGACTTCCAAATTGCCTACGAGAATGTCAACTAGGAAAAGACTTCACAGCGTTTCATGTATATGCTCTCTTAAAACCGAAAAATAGATGATACTAAGTGATAGTTGTCAGCCGATGATGTAAGCATCTATATATTCTTGAAATGATAACATGTAAACTTGATGCTGCGTAATCATTTATCATTCGTGCGTATATACATTATATATTTTGATATAATTCAGAAATTAAGTTTTGCAAAAACTGTGTAATACTTTTCAATACATTAAAATAATAAGAATTTGCTGAAGTGTATTGACAAATTTTGTAAAATCCATATTACTTTTGTGATTTAAAAAGAAATATCGTTATAAATGAATCTGTTTTTTTATATTGAGATCAATGAATTTTACAAAATTCTATGTGAATACATTTTACAGTTAAACTAAAAACATGTTTACCATTTAGCCTTGCGTATAGATCAGTATTTGGATTTACAAATTCGATAAAATATTTTTTTTTATTTCGCACTTGTATGTGATTTGTTAATCTCCTAATGTATGTAAGTCTAAACATACGTGAAATCCTAAAAAAATATTATAACATTTTTTTTGTGAAATCTAATCAGCAGAGTATAGAATAAAAAAAATAAAATTAATGTAGAATGATCAGTTTAATTCGTTTATAAATAAACTTTAAATTCAATGTAATGCCAATAAAAGTCTAAGGCACAGATATACGTGCAGATACAAGGTGATAACGTTTATTTTTTTACTAATAATTTTTTCCCTAAACTTGACTCTCCATGCATGCAACAAACCTCCTCATTAGATGCCTAAATATCATTTCGACTTTGATTGAGAATTCTTTCAGTTTTAATGAGCATTAATGAACGAATTCATTAAAATGAATTCCAATATATATTAATTTACTTAACATATAATGATAAGTAAATTAATATATATTAATATAAGTAAATTAATATATATTAATATATAAGTAAATTAATATATATTGGAATTCTGTAGTTAACATAAAACTTATATATTTAATTTTAAAACTTTCAGCCAAAAACATTATGTATATAGTTAATATTTTCACGAAACAAATGCCATATACTAATTCTTTTATTCATATTTCTATGTGCAGGTCCTAAAGTGAGCAAAGTATGGAGTATATCTTCTCATGAGTTCAAAGATACAGACAATTCTTTAGACGCGAGTAGCTTTAACAATTCCGTGATGTTCCCAACGACCGTTTCATATCCGATGGATGATCCAAAAAAACAGATTTTTACGTGCGACTTATGTAACAATAAATTCACATTGCTACGTAATTTGAAACGTCATCAATTGCAGTGCGGTAACAAGGAACCAAAATTCAATTGCAATTTCTGCGCAAAGAAGTTCTATCGACGAGACAAACTTTGCAAACATCTGAACTATCACAACAAACTGAACGCTTTGAATCCAAAAAATCAGGAGTGTTTTACGTGCGACTTATGTGGTAATA
The DNA here is from genome assembly GCA_003595255.1 of Solenopsis fugax. Taxonomy (NCBI): domain Eukaryota; kingdom Metazoa; phylum Arthropoda; class Insecta; order Hymenoptera; family Formicidae; genus Solenopsis; species Solenopsis fugax. The sequence continues at coordinate 6,066 of QKQZ01014334.1, forward strand.
AATACGCGAAGCGAAGGAGCTTAAATCGTCATAAATGTCTTCTTGAAATAATAAAATGTAAACTTGCTGCGTAATCATTTATCATCCGTGCGTATTTATGTTATATCTTTTAATATGACTTAGAAATTAAGTTTTGCGAGAAATTTGAAATATTTTTCATTAAAATAAAAGAAATACACTGCAGTATATTGACAAATTTTGTTACATATAACTCTTGTGATTTAAAAAGAGATATCCTTATATGAACCTGTTTTCTTATATTAAGATCAACGAATTTTACAAATTCTATGTCAATACATTTTACAGTTAAACTAATAATAGGTTTACCATTTAAGTTTACGTATAGCTCAGTATTTGGATTTATAAATTTAATAAAATCTTTTTTTATTTCGCACTTGTATATGATTTGTTTATCTCCTAACGTACATAAATCTAAACGTACATGAAATTCTAAAAAAATATAACATTTTTTTGTGAAATGATCTAATCAGCAGAGTACAGAAAGAAAAAATGAAATTAATTTAGAATGATCAGTTTAATTCGTTTATAAATAAACTTTAAATTCAATGTAATGCCAATAAAAGTCTAAGGCACAGATATACGTGCAGATACAAGGTGATAACGTTTATTTTTTTACTAATAATTTTTTCCCTAAACTTGACTCTCCATGCATGCAACAAACCTCCTCATTAGATGCCTAAATATCATTTCGACTTTGATTGAGAATTCTTTCAGTCTTAATGAGCATTAATGAACGAATTCATTAAAATGAATTCCAATATATATTAATTTACTTATCATATAATGATAAGTAAATTAATATATATTGGAATTCTGTATCTAATATAAAACTTTATATATTTAATTTTAAAACTTTCAGCCGAAAACATTATGTATATAGTTAATATTTTCACGAAACAAATGCCATATACTAATTCTTTTATTCATATTTCTATGTGCAGGTCCTAAAGTGAGCAAAGTATGGAGTATATCTTCTCATGAGTTCAAAGATACAGACAATTCTTTAGACGCGAGTAGCAACAATTCCGTGATGTTCCCAACGACCGTTTCATATCCGATGGATGATCCAAAAAAACAGTTTTTTACGTGCGACTTATGTAACAATAAATTCACATTGCTACGTAATTTGAAACGTCATCAATTGCAGTGCGGTAACAAGGAACCAAAATTCAATTGCAATTTCTGCGCAAAGAAGTTCTATCGACGAGACAAACTTTGCAAACATCTGAACTATCACAACAAACTGATCGCTTTGAATCCAAAAAATCAGGGGTGTTTTACGTGCGACTTATGTGGTAATAAATACGCGAAGCGAAATAGTTTAAATCGTCATAAATTACAATGCGGCAACAACGAACCGATATTCAATTGCGACTTATGTTGCAATAAATACACAATGTTAAGCAGTTTACGTCGTCATCAATTGCAGTGCGGCAACAAGAAACCAAAATTCAGTTGTAATATCTGCGGAATGAAGTTCTACAGGCGATACGTATTTCACGAACACTTGGTTGTTCACAATCGACATACAGCCGCTTTGGATAATCCAAACAAACGGATGATTTTTACGTGCGACTTATGTAACAATAAATTTACAATGCTACGTAATTTGAAACGTCATCAATTGCAATGCGGTAACAAGGAACCAAAATTGAATTGCAGTTTCTGCGCAAAGAAGTTTTACAGGCGCGACAACCTTCTCGAACACCTGATTATTCACAACAAACGTACGGCTACTTTGGATTGTCCGACGGATAATCTAAATAAATAGCAGATTTTTATGTGCGACTCATGTGGCAACGAATACGCATTTCTACGTGGTTTACGTTGCCATCAATTAAAATGCAGTATCAACAAATCAAAATACTCTTTTTGTGCAAAAAAATTCTGTAGACAAGATTCAAGACGAGATTCAGAAACACCTTCTTACGTGTTACAAAAATTTGGCTTCTGAAAAACCTACGAGAATATCAACAAGGAAAAGACCTAATGCTGAAAGTGCTTAATGTACATGCTTTGTTAATAAAAAAGTAAAAAGTAGGTAATAGCTGTCAGCAAGTGATATATGAGTATCTATGTCTTCTTGAAATGATAAAATGTAAACTTGCTGCGTAATCATTTATCATCCGTGCGTATTTATGTTATATCTTTTAATATGACTTAGAAATTAAGTTTTGCGAGAACTGTGAAATATTTTTTAATAAAATAAAAGAAATACACTGCAGTATATCGACAAATTTTGTTACATATAACTCTTGTGATTTAAAAAGCGATATCCTTATATGAACCTGTTTTCTTATTTTGAGATCAACGAATTTTACAAATTCTATGTCAATACATTTTACAGTTAAACTAATAATAGGTTTACCATTTAAGTTTACGTATAGCTCAGTATTTGGATTTATAAATTTAATAAAATCTTTTTTTATTTCGCACTTGTATATGATTTGTTAATCTCCTAACGTACATAAATCTAAACGTACGTGAAATTCTAAAAAAATATTATAACATTTTTTTGTGAAATGATCTAATCATCAGAGTACAGAATGAAAAAATGAAATTAATTTAGAATGATCAATTTAATTCGTTTATAAATAAACTTAAAATTCAATCTAATGCCAATAAAAGTCTAAAGCACAGATATATGTGCAGATACAAGGTGATAACGTTTGTTATAATATTTTTTTACTTCTAATTTTTTTCCTAAACTTGACTCCATGCATGCAGCAAACCTTCTCATTAGATGCTTAAATATTATTTCGACTTGGAGAATTTTTTCAGTCTTAACCAGCATTAATGAACAAATTCATTAAAATGAATTCCAATATAAGTTAATTTACTTGTCATATAATGACTGCAGCTAGTATAAAATTTTATTTATTTGATTTCAAAACTTTTTCACCCGAAAACATCATGTACATAATTAATTTTGTGTAAAGAAGTTGATTAAAAGAAATTTTTGCGCACCGACTAACGCGAGTATACTGTCATTAGTCCTTTAAATTTCAATTAATATTTTTACGAAGCAAATGCCATCTACTAAATCTTACATTCATATTTTTATGTGCAGGTCCTAAAGTGAGCAAAGTATGGAGTCTATCTTCACATGAATGCAAAGATACAGACAATTCTTTAGACGCGAGTAGCTTCAACAATTCCGGGATGTTCCCGTCCACCGCTTCGAATTATCCGACGAATAATCCAAAAAAACAGCAGTCTTTTACGTGCGACTTATGTGGTAATAAATACGCGCAGCGATATAGTTTAAATCGTCATAAATTACAGTGCGGCAACAACGAACCAAAATTCACTTGCGACTTATGTGGCAATAAATACACAATATTAAGCAGTTTACGTCGTCATCTATTGCAGTGCGGCAACAAGAAACCAAAATTCAGTTGTAATATCTGTACAATGAAGTTCTACAGGCGACACAGACTTCACGAACACTTGGTCGTTCACAATCGACATACAGCCACTTTGAATAATCCAAACAAACGGATGATTTTTAAATGCAACTCATGTGGTAACAAATATTCATGGAAACGTGGTTTACGTAGCCATCAATTGAAATGCGGCAACAACGAATCAAAATGCTCTTTCTGTGCACAAAAATTCTATAGACGAGACGAACTTCAGAAACACCTCCTTAATTGTCGCAAAAATTTGACTTCCAAATTGCCTACGAGAATGTCAACTAGGAAAAGACTTAACAGCGCTTCATGCTCTCTTAAAACCGAAAAATAGATGATACTAGGTGATAGTTGTCAGCCGATGATGTAAGCATCTATATTTTCGTGAAAAGATAACATGTAAACTTGATGCTGCGTAATCATTTATCATTCGTGCGTATATACATTATATATTTTGATATAATTTAGAAATTAAGTTTGCAAAAACTGTGTAATACTGTCAATACATTTTAAAAATAATAAGAATTTGCTGAAGTGTATTGACAAATTTTGTAAAATCCATATTACTTTTGTGATTTAAAAAGAAATATCATTATAAATGAATCTGTTTTTTTTATATTGAGATCAATAAATTTTACAAAATTCTATGTGAATACATTTTACAGTTAAATTAAAAACATGTTTACCATTTAGCCTTGCGTATAGATCAGTATTTGGATTTACAAATTCGATAAAATATTTTTTTTATTTCGCACTTGTATGTGATTTGTTAATCTCCTAATGTATGTAAGTCTAAACATACGTGAAATCCTAAAAAAATATAACATTTTTTTTGTGAAATTTAATCAGCAGAGTACAGAATGAAAAAATAAAATTAATGTAGAATGATCAGTTTAATTCGTTTATAAATAAACTTTAAATTCAATGTAATGCCAATAAAAGTCTAAGGCACAGATATACGTGCAGATACAAGGTGATAACGTTTATTTTTTTACTAATAATTTTTTCCCTAAACTTGACTCTCCATGCATGCAACAAACCTCCTCATTAGATGCTTAAATATCATTTCGACTTTTATTGAGAATTCTTTCAGTCTTAATGAGCATTAATGAACGAATTCATTAAAATGAATTCTAATATATATTAATTTACTTATCATATAATGACTGTAGCTAGTATAAAACTTTATATATTTAATTTTAAAACGTTCAGCCAAAAACATTATGTATATAGTTAATATTTTCACGAAACAAATGCCATATACTAATTCTTTTATTCATATTTCTATGTGCAGGTCCTAAAGTGAGCAAGGTATGGAGCCTGACTCCTCGCAAGTTCAAAAGCGCAGACAATTATTTAGACGCGAGTAGTTTCAACAAGTCCGTGAAGTTCCGAAACACCGTTTCGAATCATCCGACGAATGACCCAAAAAAACAGCAATCTTTTACTTGCGATTTATGTTGCAATAAATACAAGTTATTAAGAAGTTTACGTCGTCATCAATTGCAGTGCGGCAATAAAAGACCAATATTCAAGTGTAATTTCTGCGCAAAGAAATTCGTCAGGCGACACAGATTTCACGAACACCTGGTCAATCATAACAAACATACGACTGCTTTGGATCGTCCGATGGATAATCCAAACGAACAACAGATGTTTACGTGCGGCTCATGTGGCAACAAATACGCATTGCTATGTAGTTTACGCCGCCATCAATTAAAATGCAGTGGCATCGAATCAAAATGCTCTTTCTGTGCAAAAAAATTCTCTAGACAGGACAAACTTCAGATACACCTCCTTACGTGTCGCAAAAATGTGGCTTCTGAAAGGCCTACAAAAATTATATCAACTAAGAAAAAACCTAACACTGAAAGCGCTTTATATGCTTTGTTAACAAAAAAGTAAAGAGTAGATGAAAGCTGTCGGCAAGTAATATATGAGCACTTGTATCTTCTTGATAATGACATATAAACTTCATGCGTAATCATTCGTTCGTATATACTTATATGTTTTAATATGATTTAGCAATTAATTTTTGCGATAAGTGTGAAATATTTTTCAATAAAATAAGGGAAACATGCTGAAATGTACTGACAAACTTTGTTAAATTCATATAACTTTTTTGATTGAAAAAGATATATCTTTAAATGAATCTATTTTCCTATAATAAGATATTAAGTTAATAAGATTTACAACTTAGGCTTACGTAACGATCAGTATTTGGTTTTACAAATTCGATAAAATATTTTTTTTTACTTTATATTTGTATGTGATTTGTTAATCTCCTAATATACATGATTCAGAAAATCCTAAAAAAATATGTAGCAAACTTTTGTGAAATGATCTAATCATCAAAGTGCAGAATAAAAAATAAAATTACTTTAGAATGATCAGTTTAATTTGTTTATAAATAAACTCTAAATTCAATTTAAAGCTAATAAGAGTCTAAAGCATGGATGTGTTGATGTACGAATTCGCTGAAGTGTATCGACAAATTTTGTAAAATTCATATACCTTTTGTGATTTAAAAAGAAATATCGTTATAAATAAATCTGTTTTTTTATATTGAGATCAATGAATTTTACAAAATTCTATGTGAATACATTTTACAGTTAAACTAAAAACAGGTTTACCATTTAGCCTTGCGTATAGATCAGTATTTGGATTTACAAATTCGATAAAATATTTTTTTTTATTTCGCAATTGTATATGATTTGTTAATCTCCTAACGTACATAAATCTAAACATATGTACATGAAATCCTAAAAACATATAACATTTTTTTGTGAAATGATCTAATCATCAGAGTACAAAATGAAAAAATGAAATTAATTTAGAATGATTAGTTTAATTCATTTATAAATAAACTTTAAATTCAATGTAATGCCAATAAAAGTCTAAGACACAGATATACGTGCAGATGTACACAAGGTGATAATCTTTGTTATTTTTTTACTTCTAATTTTTTCCTTAAACTTGACTCTCCATGCAGGCAACAAACATTCTCATTAGTTGCCTAAATTGCTTATTATCTCGACTTTAATTGAAAATTTTTCAGTCTTAATGAGCATTAATGAACAAATTCATTAAAATGAATTCCAATATAAATTAATTTACTTATCATATAATGACTGTAGCTAGTAAAAAATTTTATTTATTTGATTTCAAAACTTTTTTTCACCCGAAAATATCATGTACATAACTAATATTTTGTGTAAAGAAGTTGATTAAAAGAAATTTTTGCGCACCATTACCACGCGTATACTCTCATTAGTTCTTTAAATTTCAATTAATATTTTCACGAAACAAATGCCATCTACTAAATCATTCATTCATATTTCTATGTGCAGGTCCTGTGAGCAAAGTATGGAGTCTATCTTCTCATGAATTCAAAGATACAGACAATTCTTTAGACGCGAGTAGCTTCAACAATTCCGGGATGTTCCCGTCCACCGCTTCGAATTATCCGACGAATAATCCAAAAAAACAGCAGTCTTTTACGTGCGACTTATGTGGTAATAAATACGCGCAGCGATATAGTTTAAATCGTCATAAATTACAGTGCGGCAATAACGAACCGAAATTCAATTGCAATTTCTGCGGAAAGAAGTTCTACAGACGATACAGATTACACGAACACCTTCAATGTTGTCGTCAAGCACAATAGACATAGGTGCGATTCATGTGACAACAAATACGGATTGCTATGTAATTTACGTCGCTATCAATTAACATGCAGTAACAACGAATCGAAATGCTCTTTTTGTGCAAAAAAATTCTGTAGACAAGACGACCTTCAAAAACACTTTCTTACGTGTCGCAAAAGATTGGCTTCTGAGAGGCCTACGACAATATCAACTAGGAAAAAACCTAATGCTAAAAGCGCTTAATATACATGCTTTGTTAATAAAAAAGTAAAAAGTAGGTGATAGCTTTCTGAAGTGATATATGAATATCTATGCCTTCTTGAAATGATAATGACTGTAAACTTTATGCGTAATCATTCGTGTATATGTATATACGTTTTAATATGACTTAGAAATTAATTTTTGCAAGAACTATAAAATATTTTTCAATAAAATAAAAGAAGTACGCTGAAATGTATCAACAAACTTTGTTAAATTCATATAACTCTTTTGATTTAAAAAAAAGATATCTTAAATGAACCTATTATTTTATAAAAAGAACAGCGAATTTTGTAAATCCTGTGTCGATAAATTTTACAGTTAAACTAACAACAGATTTACTATTTAGGCTTATGTACAGATCAGTATTTGGATTTACAATTTCAATAAAATATTTTTTTGTTTAAACTTGTATGTAACTTGTATGTAACTTGTTAATCTCCTAACATACATAATTCAAAGAATCCTAAAAAAATATGTAGCATTTTTTTGTGAAATGACCTAGTCAGAGTACAAAATAAAAATTGAAATTAATTCAGAATTATCAGATTGATACGTTTATAAATAAATCTTAAATTAAATTTAAAGCTAATAAAAGCTAATAAATCTAAAACATGGATATATGTGTTGATGTATAATACATAAGGTAATTTTTGTTATTTTTATTACTTTAATTGTTTTTTTCCCCAAATTTTACTCTCCATGCATGCATCAAACTCTTCATTAGTTGTCTAAATATAATTTCGATTTTAATAATATTTTCATGAAACAAATACCATCTACAAATTATTTCATTCTCATTTCTATGTGCAGATCCTAAGAAGAGCAACTGGAGTCTATCTTCTCACGAATTCAAAGATACTTCAGACACGACTAACTTCAACGACTCTGTGATGTTACCGATGACTACTTCTGATCGTCCGACGAATAATCCAAAAAAACAGCAATTTTTTACGTGCGATTTATGTGGTAAAAAATACACAAACCGAGGTAATTTAAATCGTCATAAATTACAGTGCAGCAACAAGGAACCAAAATTCAATTGCAATTTCTGCGCAAAGAAGTTCTATCGACGAGACAAACTTTGCAAACATCTGGACTATCACAACAAACTAATCGCTTTGAATCCAAAAAATCAGGAGTGTTTTACGTGTGACTTATGTGGCAGTAAATTCACGTGGCGAGGTTTAAATCGTCATCAATTGCATTGTAATAACAACAAATCGAAATTGAATTGCTCTTTCTGTGCAAAAAAATTCTGTACTCGGGATAAACTTCAGAAACATCTCCTTATGTGTCGCAACAATTTAGCTTCCGAAAGGTCTACAAGAATGTCAACTAGCAAAAAACTTAACGCTAAAAGCGCTTAATATACATGTTTTGTCAAAGCCGAAAAAAAAAAGGTGATTGTTGTCAGCTAGTGATATGATCAGCTGTATCTTTTTAAATTTATAACATGTAAACTTGATACCATGTAATCATTTATCATGTGTGTGTACATTATATATTTTAATATAACTTAGAGATTAATTATTGTGACAACTGTGAAATATTTTTCAACAAAACAATAGAAATACGCTGAAATGTAATCGACAAACTTTGTTAATTTCGTATAAATCTTATGATTTAAAAAAAGATATGTTTAAATGAATCTATTTTCTTATATTGAGATTACAACGAATTTTTTGCATATCCTATGTCAATAAATTTTACAGTTAAATTAATAATAGGTTTACGTATAAGTCAGTATTTAGATTTACAAATTCGATAAAATATTTTTTTTCGCACTTGTATGTGATTTGTTAATCTTCTAACATAATTCATAAGATCCTAAAATAGTAATTTTTGTATGAAGTGACCTAATCATTAAAGTACAGGATAAAAAAATGAAGTTATTTCAGAATAATCAGATTAATTCGTTTATAAACAAACGCTAAATTCAATTTAAAGCTAATAAAATTCTAAGGCATGGATGTACGTACTGATGTACATAAGATAATTTTTGTTATTGTTATTACTTCCAATTATTTTTTTCCCCAAATTTGACTCTCCATGCATGCAACAAACCTCCTCATTAATTGCCTAAATTGATTGTTATTTCGACTTTAATTGAAAATTTTTCAGTCTTAATGAACCTTAATGAACAAATTTATTAAAATGAATTCCAACATAAATTAATTCACTTATCGTGTAATGACTATAATCAGTGTAAAACTTTTTTTATCTATAATAATTTCAAAGCTTTTTTCAGAGAACATCATGTACAGAGAACATCGTATATAATTTACATTTTCACGAAACAAATGCCATCTACTAATTTTTTCATTCACATTTCTCTGTGCAGGTCCTAAGGTGAGCAAAATATGGAGTCTATCTCCTCATGAGTTCAAAGATACGGACAGTTCTTTAAACGCGAGTAGCTTCAACAATTCCGCGTTGTTCCCGTCCACCGCTTCGAATTCTCCGACGAATGATCCACTAGAACAGCAATTCTTTACGTGCGACTTATGTGGCAGTAAATACAAGTCATTAAGAAGTTTACGTCGTCATCAATTGCAGTGCGGCAACAAGGAACCAAAATTCAGTTGCTATTTCTGCGCAAAGAAGTTCTTTCGACGAGACAAACTTTCTAAACATCTGGACTATCACAAGAAATTGATCGCCTTGAATAAAAAAAATTAGGAGTGTTTTACGTGCGACTTATGTGGCAGTAAATTCACGTGGCGAGGTTTAAATCGTCATCAATTGCATTATAATAACAACAAATCGAAATTGAATTGCTTTTTCTGTGCAAAATAATTCTGTAAACGGGACGAACTTCAGAAACACCTTATGTGTCGCAATAATTTAGTTTCCGAAAGGTCTACAAAAATGTCAACTAGCAAAAAACTTAACGCTAAAAGCGCTTAATGTACATGTTTTGTCAAAGCCGAAAAAAGTAGGTCTTTTTAAATTTATAACATGTAAACTTGATGCCATGTAATCATTTATCATACATGCGTGCGTATATATTATATTATACATTATATATTTTAATATAACTTGGAGATTAATTATTGTGAAAACTGTGAAATATTTTTCAACAATAACAATAGAAATACTGAAATATATCGACAAACTTTGTTAATTTCATATAACTCTTATGATTTAAAAAGAGATATGTTTAAATGAACCTTTTCTTATATTGAGATCAACTAATTTTTTGCAAATTCTATGTCATTAAATTTTACAGTTAAATTAATAATAGGTTTATGTATAGGTCACTATTTAGATTTACAAATTCGATAAAATTTTTTTTCGCACTTGTCTGTGATTTGTTAATTTTTTAACATAATTCATAAGATCCTAAAATAGCAATTTTTGTATGAAGTGACCTAATCACAAAGTACAGAATAAAAAATGAAATTATTTCAGAATAATCAGATTGATTCGTTTAGAAACAAACGCTAAATTCAATTTAAAGCTAATAAAACTCTAAGTCACGGATGTACATGAGATAATTTTTGTTATTGTTATTACTTCCAATTGTTTTTTTCCCCAAATTTGACTCTCCATGTATGCAACAAACCTTCTCATTAGTTGTCTAAATTGCTTCTTATTTCGACTTTAACTGAAAATTTTTCAGTCTTAATGAACCTTGATGAACAAATTTATTAAAATAAATTCCAACATAAATTAATTCACTTATCGTGTAATGA
>QKQZ01014335.1:0-10352 GCA_003595255.1 Solenopsis fugax
AACTCTAATTTAAACTTTTATTTTTGTAAAAACTATATGATGAATATAATATGAATTTTAATATTATATAATATTAATTTCACTTTAAATAATATAAAATTGTAATTTAAATTTTTATTTTTGTAAAAACTATATGATTAATATAGGGGAGAGAGGGGCTATTCGTTGCGGTTTTTTTTCTTTTGCGTCCCCTGAGTTCTGTATTCGTTTAAAAAAAAAAAGTTGGACGGTTTGAAAGGTTGAACCTTCCCCTTCACAATGCCGTTATAAAACATGGAAATGTACTTGCTTTGAACTACATATAAAAATGTCGACCAGTGCCAAGTATTTCGAATAACCCCAAGTCCGCGGTAATTCGTCCGGGAATATTCTGAAATTTGTGTTTTAAAATGAAAAAATGTAAAAAAGCTGTTGTTAAGACTCTGTTTTATTCAGAAAAGGATACATAGTATTATTAAGAAAAGTTGCCCACAATAAAAAAAATAAGTACACAATAGAGAATTTTATTGCTTCAGCGTTTTCGGAACAAGTCAGGGACTATTACACCTGTAATATTACATCGTGTAATTACACCTGTTGAGTATTAAGTTGTGTATTTTGGTACATAGAACGCGAATATAAAAGAAAAAATTGTTCGAACGACGATTCGACGTTCGGTGTTTCGAATCACCTTGGCGTCAACTTTGCGCATTATTGCGTATGGTCTACAAAAATAGACATCACACAGCAAAAAGTAAACACGAAATGTTTTACATTCAACTGGATACGATACATTTAAAGTTTTCCAAAAGAATCTTATTTATCTTATTTAAATTTTGAACAATGCTGACTGTCAGAAATTACTTCGACTGTCGCAAAACACATTTTTTACTGCCACGACTTCAATATGACGTCGTCGCCAACGAAACTTTATTAGCAACGTCGTTACATTAGGATGCGTTTACAGTATTTAAAGTAAATTTTTAACATATACTCGTACAAAGATATTACCATTTTTACGAATTACCCACCCTAACGAATAGCCTCTCTCTCCCTTAATATAAAATTTAATATAATATTATAATTTTGTTTTAAATAATATTCTGTATAATTTTGAACAGATTTAATTTTAATTCATCGATCATACCTCTTTAAGTTACATGATTTTTATTTTTTGAAAATTTTACAATTATTTGTTCCTCTTTAAATTGTATAATTTTGTTTATACCTTTAAGTTGTATGATTTTTATTTTTGGAAAATTTTAGAATTTGTTTTTCTTTAAGGCTTCTGTCTACTTGCCGCGGCCATATTGAAGTCCTGATGTCATATGCGTGAAATGACACGTAATTTTGTTCGACATGCCATTTGTAAATAAAGACAATTTGAATAAAACAGACTAATCAGATGACTTTAAAACATTTGTAAAAATGGATTAAGACTATCCTTTTTCCGCCTAACAGTCAGTAAATAGTCGTAAAAAGCACGTAAAGTGAAGCCTATTCAGACAGAAAAACACACGGATAGCTATTGAAAGGAGTGAAAAATGTGTTTTTATGTATAAAATTCAACAAAACTTTACTTGCGGTCCATTTTTACGTATTTAGTAAATACGAAATAAGTCACATTTTCGCAATGAAACAAATAATAACAAAATGACATGCACGACAACATTTCATCGTCAATCTGTCACGTTACACGCCTATTCTAATTTTGTTCGCGACGGAATGTCGCTACCGTCAACGCAGAGTTCTCGGCTGAGGCGCCAGGAGCCTTAAATTATATAACTTTTGTTTACAACATTTGTAAAAAATGTTTGTACTTATGTATATACATACGTTATTACCATGCTACTTAAAAATTCTAAAATATACAATCCATCATATTATTAAATGTATAAATTTTTTGATAATTTTATCTTGAATAATCGAAAATGACTATTTTATCTTCACATATCTAAAGTAGTTTATCTTTTTGGAACATTTTCAATTAATAAGAACATAGTTTTTATGGTGACATATTCATGGAATATTTGTTTTTGTAAAAATAAATCTTTTTTACTGATATTTTGTTAAACCACGTTGACAGTTATTAGAGCCTAAAGGGATTACATACATCTAGAGGCACCAAAAATAATTCTATATTCATGAATTTTTTTTCTCCGAATCTATTAGAGGTATCAAATCGGAGTTTGTACTAATGTTTTATATATAGTTTCGTTAATAAAACGTAATTTTTTAACTAACAAATATTAAAAAATTAAAGAGATATCCAATAATTATTAGGAAGAGCTGAGGAGCCGCGACAGTTGTTGTTGTCGAGAATAATATACTAGATAATTTCTGTATTGAGAATGTATTAAAACATAACAAAACATACGTTTCGACCTTGTACAATCGGTCTTCTTCAATGTAACAATTTCTGACGATTCTTGCGTGTAAGATTACATTATTTGGTGTCCAGGTATTGCTTGCAATCATGCATCTTGTTAGTTATCGCTTATTTCGACTATTTTTCATGGAACATCTTTTAGGATCGTCTTAGTTGACCGAGTTGCTTTCTGCAACACCGTTCAGTCTATGTCTACCGTAATCTACGGATCTCTACAAGGTCGAAACGTATATTTGTTATGTTTTAATACATTCTCAATACAGAAATTATCTAGTATATTATTCTCGACAACAATAACTGTCGCGGCTCCTCAGCTCTCCCTAATAATTATAGAATTAATTCAAATCGAGCCTCTGATTTTTATTTTTGTTAATTATTAAAGAGATATCTTTTTTTCTCGAAACTGTTTTTCAAATCGGTACCCAACGTATTTCGAAAACGAATGAATAGATCGGATTCGGATTTTTTATTTATTTATTCAGTATGAAAATATGCAGTTTTTGTCGCAGGAATTTTTTTTTAAGATCTTAGATTTTTTTTAACAGCCAAAAAACCGATCTAATTTTAGGCAATAATGCGGACTCTTATATTCAGATAAGCCATTTGCAATAAACATGAATTTTAAAAATCGGCTACGACAAAGACTAGATTTAACTATATATTTTAAGAATATATGCATTTATGTGTTTCGGATGAACTGTATAGATTCTACAATGGGTACCGCAAACAACTACAGCAGTTAACATATCTGATGCCAATGGCGATCTCTTTAATTTTTTAATATTTTTAAATAAAATAATTACATTTTATAAATGAAACTATATATAAAACATTAGTACAAATTCCGATTTGATACCTCTAATACGTTCGGAGAAAAAAATTCATGAATATAGGGTTATTTTTAGTGCCTCTAGATGTATGTAACCCCTTAATTCTATTAATAATGTTATGTAATTTTAAATTAAAGTTTATTATACAAATAAAACGAAAATTCTATAATAGAAACAGGAATGTGCACTTTTCTTGCTGTTGCTTCTGTAACTGTTAATAAATTTATATATTTTATGGACATTATAAGCGACAAATTAATGAATACATTAAAACAAATACATCCATTTTATAGATACATCTATTTTCTGTACGTATTTTATATATTCGTTGAATTACAAAAAAATGAAAGGTAATATAATATAAATTTAATCCTTTAAAATTAATAAATTATAGAAAATATGAGGTATCTAATAATATGATTTATATAAAAAATATAATAAATGTTTAAAATATATTCTTTGTTACAGGCTGAAAGCTATCAGGCTTTAATAGATTCTGAATCAGAGGAAGAAAACCAAAATGAAGAAACTGAAAACAACACTCTAATCGCATCTGAAAAAACAACTGAAAGTAAGGATACTAAAAAAAAATTGGTTAAGAAAAGAAAGGTATATATAATTCTTGTATCTATTTTTTAATTTCTCTTTAAAAAATATGATATAAAATAATAAAAAAAAAAAATTATAAAAATTCAATAGCAGGAGTAATATTTTTTAAAGCAGTTCTTATTTTTTTCAGAAAATCGAGAAAAAAATACAATAGATTTTTTTCTTTTCTTTTCTAAAAAATAGATTATAATAATGTCCCACATAGCATAATGCTGGAACATTAGTTACGTCTCTAATAAAATAAAAAGACTTGAAGATGTGTTTTATAATAATGACATCTCTTAAAAGAAAATAAAGGAAAAAGAACAGAAGAAAGTCGGTTTTTTCCCATAATTTCTGAAATTTTTTTCAGGCTAAAAACACTAATGATATCCAAGATTTACAATTCTGGATTAAGTTGATATGTATTGATGTTTATGATTATTGCTTCCTTTTTTTATATTCATTATGAAGTTAATGTTTACAATTACAAATCTTGGACAACATTGATGTAGCTGCTATATTATGACAATTAATATAAAATAAAATCTTTTGATTTGAATGAAATAAAGAATTGAATAAAATTTTTTGTGTGTAAATGGTAATGTTTTGATTTTATAATGTAGGGTTCTATAAGAACTGCTAAGGATGAAGCGATGCGTCAGATACACAGTGAGACTCAACGTTTATTAAGAGAGACAGAAATTTCTTTACCATATCACAGGCCAAAACAGCGTACGTTGCAAGAATTCTTGAATAGAAGAAAACTATTAACTGCTCTTCCAAAAGCACCTTCGACAGCTGCGAAACTCAAGATGTCTTCTGCGATAGTAAGGTATAAATGTTTGAAAATATAAATTATAAATAAATATAATAGATTAATTATAGACAAAATTAATTTTATGACACGTAAATATTTAAATATTCAAAATTACAAAATTAACAAATAACACAAAATTTCGGTGAAGATTTTATTTTTTAGTTATAATATTTAAATATTTATGTGCTTTAGACACTTTTTATATAAATATTTAAACATTTATAATTAAAAAACGTAGTCTTAAGGCTCCTGACTCCTCGCGCGGTCATATTGAAGTGCCGTTATAATTGAAAAATAATACATAAAAGTTTTAGGCGTGGCATTTGTAAATAAAGAGAGTGTGGATAAAACAGAGTAATAAGATCGCTTTGAAATACTTGTAAAAATGCGCTTCGACTATCCTTTTCTTCTCTGACAATCAGAAAATAGTCGTAAAAGGCCTGTGAAGCCTATTCAGATAAGAAAACACACAGACAGCTGTGGAAAGGAGTGAAAAATATGCTTTTATGTATAAAATTCAAAGGAGGATGTTAAATTTTGGCCTTGAACCCATACCTAAGTTCTTTATTAAAAACTGTTTATGGGATTCTCTAAAAACAGAAAAAATAATTATTTGTGCACCAGGTTTAGGGAAAGTTATAAAAAATCGGGATTTATTATTGATTGCTGAAGTAGTCGTATGAGTGTTTTTGGAACTTTATACTATTAAAATAAAATTACAATAATTGCGCATTTTTGTGTTCAAAAAGGTAAGTAGTAAATGTAGAAAGTACGAGATTTTGGTTCGCATAATATACAGGGTTTCCAAAAATTCCCTTAAATAATACTAGCCTGCGAAAATAGACAATTTTATTGCAGATGTAATAAGACTACGTTATTTTTATAGATTTTTGCGTGTTGAACACGAATTTGTTGTTGGAATTTGGCTATCACGTTACAATTTTGAGAAAAATGATATCAAAGAAGTAAAAAACAATTTTAAAGATCTTTCTTTGTTGTAGCACCCCCAGCAAAATGTTTTTCTAAATATCGTTTACGCCACGTGAAGGTATAAACTTTTAGCTTTAACATCCATTTTGTTGCATTTCGCTGAGATCTTTCGTTTTCTAAATATAGTTGGAAGAAGAAATATTAGCTGTGCGCGCGTATCTTCAATATGATTGCTTGGTACGATGTCTCTTTAATGAACACGAATAGTTATTTTGGATATATTTTTTAATATTAAATATGAAAACAATAGAATTTGTCTATAACATCACAAAAACAATAGTATCAAGCACATTATAATTGTTTTTGTTCTGCTTGATACCATTGTTTTTATGATGTGATAGCCAAATTCTATTGTTATATGTGTTTTCATGTTTATTCTGTTTGTATTCAAAAATACGTCCGAAATAACTAGTCATTGGAGAAACATCGTACCGAGCAATCATATTGGTGATACGCGCACAACTAACATTTATTCTTCCAACTATATCGAAGAAATGAAAGATCTCAGCGATGAAACAAAATGGATTTTAAAGCTAAAAGTTTATACTTTTACGTGGCCTAAATGGAATTTAGAAAAAACATTTTGCTGGGAATGCTGCAACACCATGAAAGACCTTTAAAATCGTAGTTTTTAATATCTTTGATATCATTTTTATCAAAATTGTAATATGATAGCCAAATTTTGACAATGGATTCGTGTTCAACATTGTGCAAAAATCTATAAAAATAACGTCTTATTACATCTGCAATAAAATTGTCTATTTTCGCAGGTTAGTATTATTTAAGGGATCCGGGAATTTTCGGAAACCCTGTATATTATGCGAACCAAAATCTCATACTTTCTACATTTACTACTCATCTTTTTGATCATAAATGGATAATTAATTTTATTTTAATAGTATGAAGCTTAAAAAACACTCATATGACTACTTCAGCAATTAATAATAAATCCCGATTTTTAATAACTTTCCTTGAACTTGGTGGACAAATAATTTTTTTCTGCTTTTAGAGGATCCCATAAACAGTTTCTAATAACTTAGGTTTCAGTTCAAGGCTAAAAATGGTCTTTTTTTAACATCCTTCTTTATTTGCGGCCCATTTTTACGAATTTTGTAAATATGAGACAAGTCACATTTTCACTATGAAATAATAACGAAATGACATGCAAGACAAAATTTCATCGTCAACATGTCACATTTTACGCCGATTAGTTCTAATTTTTCCCGTGATACTATGTCGCCACCGAAATTTTCGATTGAGGAGTTAGAAACGCAGTTACATTCTTGATTTTTGTTCTATTTTATCATTTACAATAATTCTTTAAATTTTCTTCCATATCTCTCTTTCTTTCTCTGTTGCCGAACCTTGTATATAGATTTTATAAAATTATTTTTAAAATATAAAGTAAATCAAATTTTAAACAGCCAGGTTCTCGCGGAAAAAGAAAAAGAAGCGGAATTCTTTTACAAATCCTCAGATTCAGAAGACGACAATGTGCAGCAATCTATGTCTTTTATTAGCAAAGATACAGAAAGCTCTTTTATTACAAATGAGAGGAAGAAAACACCTTCGATAGATATTCATCGTACATATATTCAAGATTCTAAAAAGATCGAAACGAACACTCAAGATTTACAAGATAACGAAAAAGAAATTGTACAAAGTAATCACTTAAATCTTGATGTACTCAGATGTGAAACATCGCTTGAAAAAAATTTTTATAAAGCGAACCATCAAACTGTCGAATTATCGACAGACAATAACGGCTCTCCAGATGATGGATCTAATATATCGCTACACCAGACAATAAACGAATATAATCAAAATCTTCCAAAACTTAATAATTTATCAAGAAAATTATTTGATACATATTTTGAAAATGGATTAAATGACGCTTCTGAAGTAAATCTCGATGAACAAGAAGTGACTAAAGGAATAGTTGAAACTATTATTACCTCTTTCAATAAGAAAGATTGCGTTAATAATGGGGAAAGCTCAAAAATTACTATTCAGACAGATAATCAATTATCAAAAATACATCAAGTTAATTCTGAGATAATTAATGAAAAAGATAAAAATTTAGTTATAGAAGCAACACATTCTAATAGCATAAATAATAAAGAAATAATTAAAATATATCAAAGTGATAATGTTATATATTCGAATTCTGACGATAGAAAAAACGAAAAGAAAGATAAGTGTGTCGAAATAAATGAAGTATTGTCAATTACCGATACTCAATCAAAAATTCAAGATAATTCTTTATTAGACGAATGTGAAAAGTCTGACAATCATGTATTAGGTTTGCCGCTCCCAAAATTTGAAGACGAAACTTTATCAAATAGAAAAATCTTACCAACAATATCTAACTCGAAAGTTACGTTAAGAGGCTCGCCTGGTATGATTATCGATTTAACAGAAGATGCGAAAGATTTAAAAGGTGTAAGTACCTTATTAGATAGATTTTTCTGTAAACATGCTAATTCAAAGAAACAGAATGATAATAAATCTGAAGTAACTGTGATACATTTACAAAATACGCCGAATGGTCCTCTTCCGATTAAAGAAGTGCTCCCGTACAAGGTGCCTGTCAACGTTGATAATTCTGAATTGAACAAACCTGGAGCTAAATTAATGCGTTTGAAAGAAGATCTGAAATTACAGATGACATTGAAGCGTAACAAAGAGTGGAAACAGAAAGAAACAGAATTGCAAGCACAGAAGAGAGATGACTGGAATGAGGAAGAAGAAAGCGATTATGATTTAGACGAACAGGAAGAAACAGAATTGGGTTTGGAGTTGAGTGGCAGCGAAGAGAGCGAACCCGAGGAAAACGACATTTGCATTGAGGATAAGAAGAGAAGTAGATGCCTATTTGCAGATGATGAAGCTGAAGTTACGGACAATGAAGATTCGAGTGCGGAAGAGAATGATGCAGATTGTGCGAAACGTAGTAAACGGTCTACAAGTTTTAAATATAGAAAAGAAGACATGGATGAAGATGTAAGTGAGATAAAAATCGATGAAGAAGATGATGATAGTGATGATGAGGAAAAAAAAGAAAACGAAGAAAGTTTAGGTGCAAATATGGAGAACGAAATTGAATCTGATTTTGAAGTTCGTAAAAACTCTGACAATTACAAAAATAGAAATGACAGAAAAACGAGACGGTTAATAGAAGAGTTTCAAGACGACTCGAACATTATAAATCCAAGCGATTTACGAGATGATAATAATAGTCAATTAAATATGATAATAGATGCAGATGCTTCTAAAACACATTGTGAAAATAATGATTGGATAATGAGTGAGAATGAAAGCAACACGTCCGTTTGTCAACATGTGGAAGTCGCTACAAGAAGCCAGATATGTAAGACACCCTTGACAAAGACGAGTATGCTCGATTTGGTTTCTCCTATAACACAATTAAGTGTATTAAATACCACGTTAGATTCCAGTAAGAAAGACTCGTCAGAAAAGAAAACATGTTTGATTGATAAACATGAGTTTCTTTCCATGGAAAACACACAAAGCGATGAGTCTTCTCAACGTGTGTGTAATATTAGAAATAAAGCTATTTTAAAGAAGAAACTGTTCGATGATATTAGAGAGACTATCGATGATGAATATCTTATGAGACTGTGTTCGGGTAAATTTGAATCCACGCAGAGAACTGAATTAGATTTATCCTCGCAATTCAACATCACCGAATCGCAGTTATATCCAAGTTCTGGAGATTCTAACGCGAAACTAGTTGACGTTGAACCATCAAAAAATCCAGACATAAACAAAAAAGTGCTTCAAGATATTGTGTTAGATGATGATTCCAATAATTCTGCAAGCCATACGGAGGAATTAAACAAAATCAGCGCAGTGCATTCGGGATTAAAATTAAGAATCACTTCGTCGAGCGATGAAGACGAAGATACGTTTGAAAAACCCAGAAAACGTTCGGTCAAAAGACTAAACTTGTCTGACTCGGAAGAAGAAAATTCTCAATTCTCTGACGAAGAAGACGTAAATGCTAATAATGATTTAGATGGTGAAGAGCAATACGTCGACTATGATTCTGAGGAGAATGAAGTGGTAGTTATACCAAAAAAGGATATAAAAGAAGTTGCGGCTGGTTTTTTAGAGGAAGAGGCGGAGTTGAGTGAAAGCGATTGGGATTCTGTTGATGAGGACGAGAAGGATTTGGATAAATTGGAATTCGAAGAAGCTGACGATGAAGACATAGATGAGCACAAAGTAAAGGATCAATTGGAAAAGATACACATGAAACAAATACTGGATGAGGATAAGAGGGAAGTCAGATTGCTTAAAGAGTTGTTATTCGAGGATGGCGATTTACATACCGATGGGACGGGACGTGAGCGCAAATTCAAGTGGAGGAATATAGGTATGAAAACACGTACATTATTTTTCTCTTTTGTTTATTGAATATTTATTGTAATTTTGTAAAATATGATGAATAATGATTGAGTAACAGAAAATATTTTCGCTTTTGAGATATTTTGTTTATGGAGAGAATTCTGTGTTAGAAAATTTAGAATTTATCCTTAAAATAATGGTAATCGTGGAACAACTTGGAAGAATTTTACTTTTAGCAAATTTAGCATAATTTAGTACAATTTACTATAATTTTAAGAAAAAATTAGTCAAATTTTTACTAAATTTTATTTAAAATGAAGTAAATTTATTAAATTTAGAGAGAAGTTTAGACCGTTAATGTATAAATATAAATTGAATGTTGGTA
>QKQZ01014340.1:0-14568 GCA_003595255.1 Solenopsis fugax
TAGATCTGACAATTACATAATATATTTAATTAAAGCAAAAATTAAAGAAGCTCTAGACGTGGGTATAACTGTCAAGTTTATTTGGATCCCCTCTCATCGCGGCATCCCTGGCAATGAGAGCGCCGATGCGCTGGCGTGCGATTAAGGAGGGTCGAGTCTCTGATTTTAAGGTTCCGTGCTCCGACCTGTTCCATATTCCAAAAAGCAATATGGATAGGGAAAAAATCTCCTTTTTCGAACACTCCTCTACCGGGAGAGAATTTTTCCGTTATTACTATTCTGCTTCTGCTACTCCTTGGTACTCCAGATTACAACTTGACAGAAGCCCTGTTGTCAAAATGCTCCGTTTACGCTCTAACCATTATAATCTTAAGTCCAGCTTATTCAGTAAAAATCTCAGCGGCGACCCCACCTGCGAGTGTGGTGCTCCGATTCAAGACTTGGCTCACGTTACTTTCGCTTGTCCCCTCCATTTGGCTAAGGCATCCACACTGCGTGGCTGGCGTGGCGCACTGCTGCAGCACTACCGTAGCTTGACCTCCAACGAGAACGCTCCTCCCTCTTTACCAGTCTCTCCCACCGCTTTAATTCGCGCGGCTTTGTCCTGCCCGACAGTAAAACTATGCAAGCTATTTGATTCCTTTTCTGAGTCATGTAATCTGCTCTTTTGAATTCAGCGCGCTCTGTCCTGGTTGGGTGTGGGGGGTCTTCCCGGCGCGGTGCTCCGGCGTTCCCTCTCTCCCTCCACCCTTCCTTGGCTCCACTGGAACGGACGGACGTGCGGAACTACTCCGCCATACACTCGGAGTTCTGAACGAACTTTAAACCTCTACACGCAAGTTATTCTCAACGCTGATTGGTCCCAATCATTGGAGGCGCCACGGCTTCTCCACCAGTTTCTCATTCTGGCCGTAATGGTGCTCCGCTCGGAGCCACTTAATATAGAAGAAGAAGAAGAAGAAGTATAGCTAGACTGTGGTTGTCACGTGTATGAGCTAACGGAAGCAATTTACGTTGTGCGATTATTAGTGTTAACTAATCAAAAAGCACGTACTTTATCAAAGAAATGGGTAAAGGCCGAAAAAACAAGCCAAAGAAGAATTTTGCTGAAAAACGCCGTGAGAAACAGAAAGTATGATTATCTGTTATAAAATATATAAGAGGTTATGTGTATGAAAGTAACATGACATTTGTGTATTTTTAAACACATTTCATTTTTGTTTTATCTGACTTGACACTCAATGAATTAAAAAAAATGTATCGACATATAATTAATGTATAATTGTAGAAAAATAATGAATGGGATAGTACTCCTCATAGAAGTTACGCGGATATTATTCGAGAGAACAAGGATTTTGAGAATTATTATAAAACACAAGGAATAGTGCCGGAAGATAAATGGGACGCGTTTATCAGTACTATGAGGACCAATTTGCCAGTTGCTTTCCGCATTACTGGTTCAAAAACTGAAACTAAAGCCTTACTGAAAATAATTAAAAGTGATTTCTTCAAAGGAATTCTGAACGCAAATCTGAATAACAGTAAGGATGATATTAATAGTCAGGCAAAAACTATATTACATAGTTTACCCTTTTATCCGGAGGAACTAGCCTGGCAACTGCAGTTAACTAGGAAAGATATTCGAAGATCGGAGGCATACTTTAGGCTACACAACTTCCTTATTGCTGAAACCAACAATGGCAGTATCAGTAGACAAGAAGTAGTTAGTATGGTTCCTCCCTTGGTCTTGGATGTTAAACCTTCGCATAAAGTTCTTGATATGTGTGCAGCGCCAGGATCGAAAACTGCACAACTTATAGAAATGATACATGCAGATGAGGGAAATGATCCTCCAGGTAAGTAATAACAAATATATATTTCATTATAAAAAAATGATAGGCTGTTTTCTATTAGCAAAAAACCAGGACAATCTAGAATTTCTTAGAAATTTACTTTTCTTTGAAAATTGTGGATTTTCATGGGATTTTATTGATACTTGGAAGAAAAAATTTTGAAACTTTTAAATTTTATCTGTTCTCTGACAAAATTAATCTTTTTTTATAATGCAAAATCGGTTAGCAATAAATATCTACATATATTCTTCATTGATTTCAAAGTTTTTATAAAATACTTTCATTAACCCTTTCAAGTTTTAATTTTTGAGAGTTTAATACATTTGTGATTTTGTAAAATAATTAGTGATATTGGAAGACAATATGCATTAAGTGTTTAATTGCCTTTCGAATTCTGTATTTTCCCTGAGCTAGATCCACGTTATTACAAACAAATAGATAGTCATAAGCTATATTTATTTCTTTTTCAAATACTTTCTTAAATTTAATATTCAAAATTAAATGACTTTTTTTGTAATTGATTAAGGAACATTAAAAAGTGTGTATAATAAAATAACATTATTATTTTAAAACTGTGTTAAAAAATTCTCTTTTACCTGGAATATTGAATAAAATTCCTGAAAAATCGGAAAATTTTCAAGGAGTTCTCTTACGAAATTTGTGTGAACACTTTGAATGAGCATAATACAAATGTTAATATTTGAATCATATTTAATAGAGAACTTTGACTTATATATAAAAACACAACATAAATAATTGAAATGTTTAATCAGTCATAGCTAAATCTTAGTGCTAATTTTTATTGTGATTTTATATATCTTTTTTAAGTTCATGAAACTGTACGCTGGGATATAAGAGGGTATGTAAAATTGAAGTTTTGGGAACTCTTATGGAAACGAATAAATCTTATATCGACGCCTCCTATTCATAAAATGCTAATTCAAACTAAGAATGTTATAACGTACCAATTCACGCTTTCGTGCTGTAAGATGCTAACTCGCGCTTTTGAATAATAAGATGCCAACTGGCAGTTCCATACAATAAAATGCCAGCTCGTGTTTCCATACAGTAAGATGCTAATTCGCATGTCCATTCAATAAGATGCCAACTCAAGTATTTGTGCAATATGTCAATTCGTGCTTTTGTGTGGTATACTTACAATTAATACATAAGTTCTGCTGTTGATTTAACGAGAGTCTATTGTAGATTAAAAAATTTACAACTTCTTTATTATACTTTTTTGCCACTATTTGTACATACAAATCAAACTTCTAACAACTTTACTTGTTTATAAATACACTATTTTGAATCTAAAAATCAAATAAACAGCTGTTTAAAGTAATTAATAATTATAACAATTTATTAATAAATAGTCGCAAGAGCATAAGTATATAATAAAGAGATACCAAAAATAAACCAAATGAAAACTTTATTCATTTGACAAAATGTGTACATTAATAATATTTACATGAAAAAAGTAAACTATTTATTATATCTTTTTAATTTTGAAAATAAATATAACATTATTTATGTCTAGTTTAAATAATTGAATAATTTCTGATTATTACATTATAATATCTACGTTACGTATACTGTAGATTTTCAGTACTTGCAGTGAATATCGGAACACAGCCTAGGACTATAATGCTGAATCTTAAATCAGCGTGAATTGGCATCTTATTACATGGACGCTTGAGTTGATATCTTATTAAACAGATACGCGAATTAGCATCTTACTGCACGGAAGCGCGAGTTGGAATTTTATTGTACAGAAGCGTTAGTTGGCATCGTATTGCACGAGAGCGCGATTTGGCATGCTATAATACTCTTGTTGGAATTAGCATTTTATGAATAGGCGTCGATATATTCTTATGTATTTTGAGTCGTAAAATCTGAAAATAGCTATGAAAATTACGCCTAAAATGGGGAAAACGTGGAAAATAAAGAAAAATGGGAAAAACGTGAAATCGTTAAAACTCCCAGACATAATTTTTTTTACGTTTTCTTGCGTATTTTGAGTCGTTAAATTTTGAGCAAGCTATATAGAGTATACTCAACATATACAGGGTGTGCACAAAGTTCTGTCCAGCAAAATATCTTGAGAAATGTTGTAGAGAAGAATGTTTGAGACAAAAGTTGTAAGGCTTGAAAATCTCTATTTACTCTTTGTATTAGTGTAACCTTTGATTATGTCGATTACACATCCTGTTAATATGTTGAATACCTCCATATAACTAGTTCAAGATTCTGCGATTCAAAGAAGGCAACTTTATATGCAAGAAAACATAAAAGAAAATGTAAGAAAATTACGTCCAGGAGTTTTGATGATTGCTTTTTCCCATTTTTCTTCATTTTCCACTTTTTCCTCCACTTCAGGCATAATTTTCATGGCTATTTTTGGATTTTACAACTCAAAATACATAAGAATACATAAGATTTATTCGTTTCCATAATAGTTCCTAAAACCTCAATTTTGTATACCCTCTTTTTCTTAAAACACAGTTCTAATAAGGAGAATCTGGCAGTGGGGCTTCACCGATTTTAATAAAATTTCATGGGTTTGTAGTATTCACTCAAACATTTGCTATAGTAAAGCCGTAAGTTGCAATATTTAGATATTCTCGAGAAAAAAAATATATAGAGAAGTATATAAAAAAGAAAAAAAAATCAGCGTAGCATTCGGCGTTAAGACGTTGACTGCTACGCTCAGGGTTCTAGGTTCGATCCTCGAGGATAAGACTTCTTTTTCATTTAAATCTTATATTTTTAAATTGTTATATACAATTTTAAACCGTTTTTAATTATTTAATATAAAATGTTATTTTTTTTAAATCAAATAATTTAAAAATGCTCTTCTATTATTTAATTAAAATTTCTCATGAACACAAAAAATATATTATATTTGTAATAAAGATTTACAATAAGTTTACAGCTTTTAGAGTGATTATTTTACAATAAGTTTACAGCTTTTAGAGTAGTAATTTATCAAAAATAATTAAAATATAATGATTTGTTGCACTATGAACATAAAATCATTGATAGTTCATATACAGTCTTTACATTTTATTTTATTAACAGAATCTGAAAAACAATTTTTGTTAATGTTTTAGAAAATACTTCTTTTATTTGTTATTTGAGATGCAAACCTTGCGTATTTTAACAGATCACAAAAGATTGGGATGCTTAACTGATTGTGAACTAAAGATTGTATTTTAATAGCATCTTCACGATTAGCTATTGTTTTTAAGAAGATATGTACAGTGTACAGTCATTGTAAATCTTTATTACAAATATATTTTTTGTGTTTATGAGAAATTTTAATTTAATTAATAAAAGAGCATTTTAAAATTTCTTGATTTAAAAAAATAACATTTTATATAAAATAATTAAGAACGATTTAAAAATTATACATGACAATTTAAAAATATAAGATTTAAATGAAAAAAAGTCTTATTCTCGGGAGATCGAACCTGAAACCCTGAGCGTAGCAATCAACATCTTAAAGCCGGACGCTACGCCGCTGACTTTTTTTTATTTCTTTTATATTTTTTTTCTCGAAAATGCCTGAATATTTCAACTTACGACTTTACTGTAGTAAATATTTGAGTGAATACTACACACCTATAACATTTTATTAAAATCGGTGAATCCCGACTGCTGAGGTCTTTTTATAAGTTGAACACAAAATGGCAATATCGCGTTATTAAATTAAAAGTTAATTTAATAATAAATGGTGCTAACAGGGAGACTGCCTGGCTAAAGTGTTATTTTTTGTAACAAATTTTTTACAGTTTTTTAAGGGAAAAAGGTTCTCATTGACATCAATGTCACATTAGATGCTTGTTAACATCATTTATTGTTAAACTGACTTTTAATTTAATAATTTGATATTGCCATTTCTTGTTCAATTTAGGACTGTGTTTTAAGATCGAAAATTTACTTGGTGCGCAGTTTCGTGAACTTGAAAAAGTAGACACACAATAAATATCAGCACTAACATCTAGCTATGACTGATTATTTATATTGTGTTAATATTTAAATTTTATTACAGAAGGCTTTGTAATAGCTAATGATCTTGACAACACTCGCTGTTACATGCTAGTGCACCAAGCTAAAAGGTTAAACAGTCCAAACATTCTCATTACGAATCATGATGCATCAGTTATGCCAAATTTTATGATTACAAAATCAGATGGTACAAAAGATACATTGAAGTAGGAATTCAAATTTCTATAATGTTTAAATAATTATCTTTATACTGAGCATTATTTTCATATAAGCGTCGTTGTTTTGATAGGTTTGATAGGATACTTGCTGATGTTCCATGTAGCGGTGATGGTACTATGCGAAAGAATCCAGATATATGGTGCAAGTGGAGTCCTGCTAATGGCAGTAATCTCCATGGGTATAGATTAACATAATCGGTTGCACAATTATATATTGTGTAAATAATGTTGTAGAAGATATTAATTTTGACTCTATTTTTTAGAGTTCAATATAGGATAGCAAAACGTGGCTTAGAATTGTTAACAGTTGGAGGAAGGATGGTATACTCTACATGTTCACTAAACCCTATTGAAAACGAAGCGGTGCTTCATAGGCTTCTTTGTGAGACTAAGGATTCAGTACAATTAGTTGACTGTAGAGATTTAGTACCAGGATTACTATGCGATCCTGGTTAGTACTAAAATAACAATATAAAATATGTGAAATATATATTCCTTAAGATATAATTCTTTGTGAATCTTTAAGGAGGTAATTTATTTTATTAGGTCCAAAAAAGACTTAAGATTTTTTAAAGAAAAAATATAGCAATTAATATGCAATTAGTGATGTAAAATTGTAAATCAAGCATTTATGAGGTCGAATCAAATTAAATCAAATTGAATATTTGAAATTTTCACATCGAATCGAATCTCTTATTACATCAATCAAATTTGAATAAAATTTTCCTGAATTTTACATTTTAAGTTAATTTAAAAATAATAAAATATTTTCTGTGATGTTGCGGATACTCTTTAATAGACTTTTTAATTTGAATTCTTCAAATTTGAATATGAATCGAATTACAGTAGATTCGAATTTGAACTATTTACACATCTCTATTCTGCAATAATAAAATATACCATTATAATCTACAAAAATCAATAAATAGCTTTACAAAAGTTGTATCTTAATTACTTCAATATTTTTCTCTAAAAAATTTTCTTCAAACAATCCTTTGTTGGATCCAACAAAGTAGGATACCTTCTTAAAAATATTCTATATATTTATATATTTATTCTATATATTTATATATTATTCTATATAGTTATATATTTATAATATATTTTGTAATTAGGTATCACACATTGGAAACCAGCATCTAAAAATTTACAATACTATAATAACTGGGACGATGTGCCAGAACAGTGGCAGACACAAGTACGGCCAAAAATGTTCCCTCCAGAAGCAAACGAAGCTTCTAAGTTTCACCTCGAACGTTGGTAAATGTCAAATAAATAATAGATAGAATCATCATTTTTATAGCTTATATTTTTACATTAATTTTTAGTATGAGAATATTACCACACCATCAAGATACTGGAGGTTTCTTTGTGGCAGTGCTGGAGAAAGTAAAATCTTTGCCATGGGAAAGTGAAACTTGTATATTAAACCAAAACGCGCAAGATGTAGATGGTAATAAAGACAAGCAGATGCACACTCTTGAAGAAGAAGCTTTGCAAGACATAAAACATTTGGAAAGTGGAAAGCGAATATTAGAAGGAGAAAAGAAATCACGAGAGTCACAAAAGAAACGGAGAAGGATTATGGGTTACAGAGAAGATCCATTTGTCTTCTTCAAGGATCAAACGGAAGACGTATGGCAATCCATTAAGTGAGTTTCAGATTTGTTTTTTTTTCTTATATTAATTAATATAATTACTTTTTTGTATGTTGTTGTATGTGTTTTCAGAGATTTTTATGGAATATCTGATGATTTAGACCCACGTTGTCTGTTAGTAAGATGTCATGAAGGAAAAAAGAAAAATATTTATTTTACATCGCCAGCAATCCGTGATATAGTGATATCCAATGAAAAGAAAGTAAAGATGATTAATACTGGCGTTAAAACGTTCGTGCGATGCGACAATAAAAATATGAATTGCGCCTTCAGACTCGCTCAAGAAGGGATGCACAGTATTATTCGTTACATAAGTGATAACAGGAAGCTTCAAATCTCGAAAGAAGATTTAATAATGCTTTTACAAAGTGATGATCCACACACGCCGCCTGAAATTGTAAAATTAAGCTCATACACGCAGAAACGCCTCAAGGAATTCGGTAAAATATAATAGTGCTTTTTTTGCTTCTTTTCTTACACAATAATTCATAAATTTTACTTGAAAAATATATGTAATTTAAGCAACTGGAAGTTGTATATTGTTATACAAAGAAGAGAAGACTGACAATCTAAATTGCCTAAATCTCCAACTGGTAGGGTGGAGAGGAATAATGTCTCTCAGAGCATATGTGCCTACTTGCGACGCAATTCATTATTTACGGCTTTTAGGAGCGGATTGCTCCAAATTTGGTAAGTTGCTTGTATAATAACATCGTAAAAGAATATATTTTACTTGTTTATATAATGTAATTCTGCAGAGAAAAATAAATTCGAGGAAAATCGCACAGCCGCATTAGCCGATAACGTCAACAACAGTGATGTTAAAACTGAATTTGAAACTGAAGTTAATACTGAAGATTAAAAGTTACGACAAAAAAAGAATAAGAATAGCGTAAAGTAAGTCGATAACAAATGTCAATTGAAACATAGCAAATAATTAAATGATTCATTATGACATAATTAAGACTTCTGAACTTTTCTGATTTTTTATATATGTAAATTTAAAAAAAAATATATCTTAATATATATCTTATTTTACATATGTAAGAATAACAAATATTGTAAAAAATACAATTTAACCCCTATAGCACACTGCTATTATTTGTCGTTTTGGCATCAAAATGACATCAAGCATGTTATTTTGATGCCAAAACGACGACAAACAATAGCAGTGTGTGGGGAGGGGGGCATGCGCGCGCGCGTGTGTATGTACATAGTAGGGTGGCCCATAAGAAATGATCAAGTGGTCGTATGCGAGATAGAGCGGATTAAACTGAATCGAAAAGTATTTGTAGTATTTTGCGATTTTCGCAATAGTTAATGATTTATTGATTAATACAATAGCTGAATTTATCTGGCCCATCGCCAAATCCAAGTGCGTGGCGAAATGCGGCAGCCTAGCGAGGTTGCTAGACGTGCGGAAATTGCTTATAAGCAGCATTGATTATGCAGGAGCGACGCGCAAAGCGTACCTTCAAACATTTTTTCGTGCATCGATGACCGCTGAATGGTCGCATCTCTTTACACGCTTACATTTAGCGATAGGCTGGGCGAATTCGACTATCTTTATAAATTAATAACATTGGGGAGACCGGGGCAATTCGGAAGGCGGGATTATTCGAAAAAATGGAAATATCTTTGTATGGTACATGTTAAAAATTTACTTTAAACACCGTAAACGCGTCCTAATGTAACGACGCTGCTAATAAAGTTTCGTTGGCGACGGCGTCATATTGAAGTGGTGGCATTGAAAAATGTGTTTTGCGACAGTAGAAGAAATTTCTAACAGTCAGCATTTCTTCAAAATTTAAGTAAGATAAATAAGATTCTTTTTGAAAACTTTGAATGCATCATGTCCAGTTGAATGTATTTGAAACATTTCGTGTTTACTTTTTGCTGTGTGATGTCTATTTTTGTAGACCATACGCAATAATGCGCAAAATTGATGCCAAGGTGATTCGAAACACCGAGTGTCGAATCGTCGTTCGGACAATTTTTTCTTTTATATTCGCGTTCTATGTATCAAAATACACAACTTAATACTCAACAGGTGTAATTACACGAAATACGAATAGTCCCTGACTTGTTCCGAAAACGCTGAAACAATAAAATTCTCTATTTTGTGTTTATTTTTTTTATTGTATGCAACTTTTCTTAATAATACTGTATATCCTTTTCTAACGGGAAAGCTTTTTTACATTTTTCATTTTAAAACAAATTTCAGAATATTCCCGGACTGATTTCGAATTATTCCGGGATTGGGGCTATTCGAAAAACTTGACACTGGTCGACATTTTTATATGTAGTTCAAAGCAAGTATATTTCCGTGTTTTATCTATAATGGCATTGTGAAGGGGAAGGTTCAACCTTTCAAACCGTCCAACTTTTTTTTTTAAATGAATACAGGAGACGTAAAAGAAAAAAAACCTTCCGAATTGCCCCGGTCTCCCCTATATATATATATATACACACACACACATCATATAACGAGTTATTAATTTATAAATATTCCAAAATGGTATAAGACTTTTTGTTTCTCTTGATCGTTTCCACATCGCCAATACGGCTCATATCCCATTTCTGGAACACCCTGTATATGCAGGTATGTATGTACAGAACTTGATCGGTTCAGCCGTTACTGAGATTTACTGAAATTTGATAATCTCGTGTGCACGGAAATCGCTGACTCATGTAAAAAAGGCGCGGTCTCTCTTCGCTTCGCGTTCATTTGGCGTGAGACGCGACCGCGCCTCTTGATACTTAAATTGTATTTTTTTAATTAACGGAATTATTTTAATTTCTCTTTCTTTATCTCCGACTTAATACAATACAATAAAAATAAAATTAAAATTAAAAATAAAATATCTAACTCTCTGTCAGATTTCACATATATAATAATCGAGCATTGATACTGAAAAGTGTATAAATTATATTATAAGTGGACTAAAAAAGTATATATAATTTTATAGGATAAAAACTTCGACATTGGAATGATAAAAGTTATTTTTACTGTCCATTTTCTATCAAATAACTACTTTATGAAATTACATACGTTATCTAACGTTGTTTGAGCAGTAAAGAGCATTTCCTAATGCTTATTGGACGCATCTCGCCATAATGTGTAATATAGTATAAATTTTTGTTATAAATATGGCCGGATGCAAGGAATCTTTAATCTTGAAATAACTAATGTTTTCATAACATCTGATATCACTGCCTTTAAAACTCCTGAGTAGTCAGCCGAGAACTCTGCGTTGACGGTGACGATGTAGTATCACGGAAAGAATTAGAATAGGCATGAAAAGTGACATGTTTACGATGAAATTTTGTTTTGCATATCATTTCGTTATTATGTGTTTCATTATGAAAATGTGACTTGTCTCGTATTTACTAAATGAGTAAAAAACGATCGCAAGTAAAGTTATTTGAATTTGATACGTAAAAACATATTTTTCATTTCTTTCAATAGCTATCCGTGTGTTTTCTTACCTGAATAGGTTTCACTTAATTTGTCCTTTACAACTATTTACTGACTGTCAAGAGAAAAAAATAGTTAATGCTCATTTTTACAAGTGTTTCATAATAAAACGACCTTATTATTTCGTTTTATCTAAATTTTCTTTATTTACAAATGGCACGCAAGAAACTTTTACGTATGATTTCTTGCTTATGATGTCACGATTTCAATATGCGGCGATTACTCAAGAGCTTTAATAATTGATTTGTATCTCTGCATGTGTTCTTGGATATTATTGGAGCAACAACGGTAAAAAGAAAGAAATCTATTAACAACTTCTAATATTTCTTGTCTTAACTAAGATACGTCTCCCACATGATTCCGCAAATTAGCTTAATTAATAAGCGTGTCGTCTAATTCTTTAAATATCAGAATTCCCAATACCTTACAATTAAAAATCTGTTCTATATGGATCTCTAATAAAGGACGGGTTCTGCTATAAAAAATTATTTAAATGTAGGTACAAACATGTAAAATACTGAATAGCTCACATATATAACATATACATATACTATAAAATAAATAAAATCAAAATCCCCTTTTCTAAAACTTGTCAAATTCCTCCATCAGCTTTGAGCTTCTGATGCTAGTAATCCCTACCCGTCGGCGATGTTAACTTACCGCTGAGATTTTGCGAATTAGACGGTGATTTTAAACCTGGAATCGTATAGAAATTTCAAATTTCGTTAAAATTCTAAAACAGAGTTTATTCTATTATTGTAAAGCTCTTCTTTCTCATAAGAGCTTCACAGAACTTCAAAAATGCTTTCTAGATTACAATTTAATCTTCTATTAAGTCATTCTCTAACATCTTTTCAACTACAATGGGTTTGAACCCAATCTGAGTTAGGTTAATAACGTATGTGTTCTACTTTAGATTTTATTTGGATAGTATGTGATATCAAATCCACTGCGGTCAAAAATACTATATATTTGAATCAGTGAAATCTTACTATTTTGTAGTGCTATACTTATAATTCTGATTATTTATTGTCTTTCAGTGATTCCGATTAAGAAAAGGAGGCGAAGGGGGACGGGGGATAATTTCACTGATCGAAATCAGCATACTGATCAGTATCACTGAAAAATAGTGCGTCTCATTGATCATTAATATATTTAGTTATAAGCATTAAAATCAGACTATGACTTCACTGTCATCAAGTGAATAATACACTGATTCTGATTTAGAAAGCAGGAATATTTTCACGACTTACAACTTTTCCCGTTCTTGCGTCGTGGATTATTTACACATGGATGTTCCCCCATGAGATGTTCCCTCCATTTGTTTTGATTGACCAAAGCAAAACAAAGGGGACAGCGTTCGTATCCCTCTATAGGTTCTGAAATAAAAATCAAGATTTAAATTTTTGCTTCATTTGATTCCTATTATATAATATCACGTCATATTGGAATAGTAAAGTAATACTTGTGCATTTTTTGTCTTGTCTGTGATTCTGAAATGTATTTTCGTGCACTGCCTGTTTACATGTATCGCATTTTACATAATTACACCTCATGTCGCATTCATCTGTAAAAAAATTTTGTTTACACGTTTACATTTTTTACATGTAAAAAATTGATTAATTTTAATATAATTTCGATAGATGTGCAAGAGTTATTAATTTTATTTTGCTTTTTCATTTGTGTTATTTTCAAGTATTAAGAGTTTTTTACTTTGTCGCGATAATTTTTTAGGAGGTTCTTAGATATTTTTCTTAGTAAACTGGATAAATATTTTTCGAAATTACTTTTTGTTCTTTATTTATTATTGTTTGAAGATTGATTTGTATTTTATTAAATAAATAATCATTTATTAATAATAGATCCATTTGATCTCTGCACGGTTTATCAGTGATTCCACATCTCAGAATTTTTTATTTTGTCTAATAAATAAATAGAACTTGTTAAAAAATCCAACATTAAACGAAATGCCTTATAGATCATAACTAGATCTTCGTGCTAATAGTGATTTTTTCATTCAAGTTCACGAAACTATATGTCGAATAACTTTTCGATCTTAAAACACAGTTCTAAGTTGAACAAGAATTAGTAATATCACAATATTAAATTGAAATTCAATTTAATAATAATTGATGATAAGGACACATTTTAATGCCAAACAACGCGCAAATGTGAAAAAAAACATACTACAGTTGAATTTTTGTAGAATTTCGCAAAAATATATAAAAATATGTACGAATTAGTACGTCTTCTTATACTCTATTATTATATAAATTATTACTGAAACTGCACAGAATTTTTTGGTTTTTCGATTAAACAACGCCGATTTATAATACGTCTCATTATTATGGAAAGGGCGTATGATTTCTTGATTTAAGAACATTATTTTGTGATACTATTGCATTGATATTTCTAAAAAGAATAAATAAATATTTCTACAAATTATTCTTTTTGGTAGAATTTTGTACTTATAGAAATTTTTTTTCATCACGGTTGAACTGGTCTAGAAATATACATCCGTAAACACTCAGATGTTCACGGATCATCACAAAGTGTTAGTTCCTGTATGATCTTTAACAGTAATCACGAATTGGATGGGTAACTGCTTTATCTTCGGAAAAGTCTGCGAAAAAGTTCAATGCCGAATTATATGTAATTACGAATTATTATGTAATATTACTCAAATTGAAAATCTTGTATATTCATAGAATATAAGAAAAACATATCGTGATTATTCTATAAATATCTAAGATTTCAAATTGGTGTAATATTACATAACAATTTACTTACGTATAGTTCGGCATTGAAATTCGGACTATTTCGAAGAAATATTACCTCCATATTCTACAAATAGGTATGAAAAAAACTAAAAATTACTAAGATCTTGTCTCAATCTATGCAGTTTCTCTGTAATTTTCCCTGTAATATAAATTCTTAGTTTGTAGTTACTTTTTAGTTTTTCGTAAAAATTTTTCCGCCAAAGCATTTTCCTCCCAAAAATTCCTAAAAACCGAAAACAACTCAAATTATGGCGA
Source organism: Solenopsis fugax (assembly GCA_003595255.1). Classification (NCBI taxonomy): domain Eukaryota; kingdom Metazoa; phylum Arthropoda; class Insecta; order Hymenoptera; family Formicidae; genus Solenopsis; species Solenopsis fugax. The sequence goes on from QKQZ01014340.1 coordinate 14,251, forward strand.
CAGAGTAAAAAAATCTTTACATGTAATTTACCCTTAAACATTACACTACCGTAAACACTAAAAGGGTTTGGAAAACTCGTGAAACTTTGAAAAGTCAATTTTGGTTCCAATCAATATTTTTCAACAAATTTTTTTAAAATAAGAGTTCACAGAGTCTCAGAAATGTAACAGGGTAATTATTGACTTTAGGGGAGGCAGTCCCGATGACCTTGGCCTTGATATATGTTATCAAGGTCGTGGCCCTAAGAACCTCCTACAAGTTTTAGCCGTCGCTCGCCCTTCGTTAAAAAGTTATAATCATAAAAAGTTTGTGAAAAT
>QKQZ01014352.1:0-14435 GCA_003595255.1 Solenopsis fugax
TGAAGCATCGCGTGGCTCCGTGGGATCGCGCGAGCTCCGCGTGCCTCGTTCTCTCTGCCCTGCCGTGCCGTGCCGTGCCGTGCTGAGCCGTGCACGCACGCCTTTTTCACGCCCGTTGATTAGCCTCGTCGCGTTCGAGGCATCGAACGATGATCCCGCCTTAACATTAGAATCAAATGCGAGCGAATCGCGCCGCGGAATTTTCAATGCGAGAAGATACAAGATTCTATTAAGATAAATGCTCCCCGGAACTGGATATTAACATAAAAATCTGTAATGTTTTTCGACCGAAAATTAAAAGCGTCGCGGTCAAATTGATGCGCCGAAACCGGTTTTGATTTACAACGCTGCATAACTTGGTTTACACTTGCGCGGAGAAAGACTTGGCTTCGAGTGTGCCGAGGAATATTCGCCGGAAGTTTCGTGTAAACCTTACAAAGCACTTTGAAGATAAGCTCAACGAGCGTTGATAAGAACGCGCCTGAAACGCAACGCCGCGAGGCTCGACATTTGCTACTTCAGTATTTTGTAAATGAGAAACCAAAGCATCTTAAAAATTTCAGTTTCGACGCAGAGACGTTTCTTTACCAAATTTATTCTTCTCGAAACTCTTTTTCCGCCGAGTAGAAAATCGCTTGGCGACACGCTTCTCGTTCAAACATCGTCCTGTCAGTAAGTGCACCGACGACCTATCCGGTCTCATTAACATACGCTACTCTCATATGCATATCGCTACCGTAGCAAGTAAGTACGCGCATGAAAGGACTCTCTGTGCACGATGCATACGCACGTACGCGAAACAATAACGCGTACACCGCGATACATGGTGCCTCGTCCGACTGATAAAAAATGCTTGGCCGTTTATGCTTCCTGCGCCCGCCTTTTATGCGTGACGGTCGGTTTCACGCACGTACACGCTCGTGGAACACGATACGCATTTTCTTCGTGGGACCGTGGACCGACTTTTGGCCTCGTCACCGCGACGAAGCTCGTGTGCGCTTAATTCGGGGTGGTCGTGAAAATTAATACGTTCCCGATATGTGCTAATGTTAAAATTCAATGTTACTTTTATCAAACAGACTGAAATTAATTACTCTAATTACTCTAACATACGGAAAAAACAATTATTATAGTATCTAAAAATTTAGCTGCATGCAGATTTGTGAAATTAATTTTATTAGGAAAATAATTCTGTAGGACACTCACATTGACTGCTAGACTGTCAAAACTTTTTGCAGTCTTGTTTATCATTCTATACATAATTACTTCGATGGTCCAACAAAATTACATATTTTCACAAATCTGTATTTAAATTTTTAGATATTTCAGCAGAAGCTTTCTGTGTAATAAACGGAGACTATTATGTTAAATTCGCTTTTGCTGTCAAATTCTTAAAACGACACGCATGTGCAGAAGTATAGCTATTAATTAAGATGGAATGATTTGGTATACACCGTTGATGAAACGTGTGCGCGTGTATGCAATGATTCACGAGTTCACGCCTGTCTGCTTGGACATACAATTTATTCTTTCCTCGTCCTCGCTTCCTTTTGCGACAAATATCGCGCGGTCGGTATCCTTTCTTCGTTCTGTGTTCGGAGAAAAAAATTGCATGTCGGATCGGTGCGGAACAGAACTACAGTGTGGCGAGATCGAGCCGCGTGAACAATAACGAAATGATAAAAAAAGAAAAAAAAAAGAAACAAAGCTCTGCACGAGACAGCAACCGGCAGCTGGCGCGCTTAGCGCGTTCGGCGATGCGCGAAACGCGTCTGGTGGCATTCCTACAGGCACCTTAGGGTCTCATTATGGACCCAAACAGGAGCACAATAATGACCCTCTACAGGTACTGTCTTTGTACTGTTTCATTGTTATATGTTTTAGCGTCTCGCGATGGGATTCAGCTTGTTACTTTTATTTTATATTATGCATCTATTTCAAATTATATATCTTTGTATTATGCATTATATAAGACAATGAATATTTTTCGCGCGAATATGAGAATCTCTGTTCGAAAAAGACAACTAAAGGAAAGGCTAATTATGTTCGCGAGAAGTAAAAATGACGCGCGGAGAGATGTACAGGCATATTCACTCTGGCGGTTCCCTGTCGGTCGGCGGTCGGACATTCGGGACGAAAATTAATTAAAAAGTAATTACTGATGGTGCGCGATATGCTCTTAAATTAGTTTTCAATTTGCGTGCTCAGCTGCGAGATTGATATTGACGTAAGTACGAATTACTCTTCGTGGCTTTGAAGTCAGGTTTTCCGATCGATAACACGAAATCGCGTTCCTTCTACTCCGCCTTGCTTTTCAGCTCGCGAAATCTTACCTACGGTGCCCTTAAAGGTCCATATATCTTTCGCGTGAGGGCGCCTTAACGACTTCTCCGCCAGTCGATCCTTAATTTACTTTCGAGACTGGTTCCTGGAAGCTTTCGCGGCATAATTAATAAACGGGCGCCGGCTACGATTGCTAATTGCAAATTAATTAATCGCGTGGCCGAAATTTAATAAGCCGATCGTAATTGATACGTGCCGACGTTCACGCTCGTTCAATAATTACTAATTATGTAGCTAATTACTTTGGCCACTGATGCACCATATTAAGTAACGTTATTATATTCGAGAAAATTTATATTTTTGCTAAAGTGCCTGTCAGATTTTTTTACATGAAAAATATGAATTTTTTTCAAGTAATGCTCATTATTAGTAATAAACGTACATAATTTAACCGTTTTATAATTAATAACCGTTTTATCTTTATGTCCTATTTTTTAGAAATAAAGTTACAATATCGTATAATATTTATATCGAAAAAAAATTATTTTTTGTTGCGTATACTATAAATAAGAATATCAGTGATTCGCATATCTTCCTACGAGGTTTCATCAATCGTGATGAAATACCGCAAGATAACACTTTATTGCAGCGGAATTGATTGCAGAATCACTCGCGGAGAAACAATCTCGTCGATTGCAGAATGTTCGAAGCCATACGTTGTCCCCCTGAATTGTTCCACTTCAGAGGAGAAGTCTGTGCCAATTGAGCTTTTTTGCGCGAACTTATTACCCATACTGCCGAAGGTAGAAAGTATTTCAAGATCGAGAGAGAGAGAGAGAGAGAGAGAGAGCAAAGGGTGAAGGAAAATGAGGAGAGAAGGGGGAGCTATATAGCGAGGGAGAGATAATTTTAGCGAGTCACCCGCGCGTGATGATACCTCCTTCGCGTTTCTCACGTCTCCACCGGTACGATTATAGCCACCACGTGGTGGCTATTAAAGTTTCGCGAAAAGAGAAGCTTATGGGACGTGCAACGGGCGGAAGGCAGAGACGTCGCGGTTCTCTCGTGCGAGTAAATTACCCGCCGTAGGCGTCACGCTGCCATAAAGCACCGCGCAAATTAAGTAGCCACGAAAGGAGGAATATCGTCGTTAGTGGCAGAAAGAAAGTCTGCCTTCGTGTCGCCGTCGGGAGAAATGTCGGGGAAAAGTACGTCGGATAGTTTCTGATCTCGATTATGCCTCGGTTAAGTTTAAACTCAGGACAGCGATAATGTTTCATTTCTAACATAATACAATAGTTGCTTGCGGTCTGATGGAGTATTAGAATTATTACGAGTGAGGAAGAATAAAAAATAAAACGCTTTAGAATTTGTTTATCATCAATATTTTGTAGTTTTATTAATATTCGCGCAAATGTCTCGTTTTAAAAACGATATTTGAAATAATCCTTAGAAATTTAATAAATTCATATATCTTTGATGACAAGTGCAAATTATGCTAGCGGTATTTTTTAAGTGTCCGGCCTGAAGCAAGGTGCTTGATTAGTATGTTTTGCGCACGATGGTTTAATCAGTTTTTGTGCTGCGCATAAAGCACCACGCGCGAATTAAGTAGCCGAGAATGGAGGAACGGCGTCGTTAGCGGATACCGAAAGAAAGCGCGGAATCGTCGAGAGGGAGAAAACGGCGCGGATCGTAATTTTCGTGGAAATTATTATTACCAGCAACAGCGGCGGCTAGTACCTCGTAAATTACCATCCGGATATTTAATTTTTATATCGTCTAATTATTATTTGGCAATTAAATTTTACTCGTCATTATGCATGCACGCCCCCGGTACACGTTTGTCTTAGGTGCACACGGGTGTCGTAAAAGACCGAAGGGGAATGTCGTTAAGTACGGACGTAATGAATACCGTAAGTTTCCTCGGTGTGATATCAGTGATTCGCAGTATCCTGGCGTTTTAATGCCGACCTGACTTTAATGATGTCGTGAAAAACCAAGTAACTCCTGTGTAACGAAGGCAAAATAACCGATGTACGGTCATCAGATTCAGTATAGCAAACAAAAATCGTCGTATAGTATATAACGATTCTGGGATTGGAATTAGCATTTAATGCGTTCTCTGGCAAAAAGTTTTTTAAAAAATTTTCCGAAATTTGCCTAAAATTGAATTTTAGACAAAATCGAACTAATTCGGATTTTTTAATCAGAATTTATCAGAAATTGTACAATTTTAACACACTTTTCCAGCAAAAGTATCAGTTTTTTGAGAAATTTGAGAGAAATTCTTATTCTTTTTATCGGAGTTTATCGTATAAATTCCTACAAACAGTTTCAAATATCAATATAATTTCGATAAATTTTCGAACAAATTCTGATAAATTTTTCTGCTAAAATTACGTTTCATGCGAAGCGTAATACATATCTAATGAATGATATTTACTATTTCATTTCATGGCTTTAAGATTCTTCCTTAGACATTAATTAATGTTCCACACTACGTAGTGATTTAAATCGATTTTGAATGATATATTACTAATCCCTTGTAAAAAAGAAACCGATAAAGTGTTTCAATAAACCGATTACTATATCAGTAACTGGATATGATATTTCATCAGTTAATATGATATAATAATCACTAATATAGTAAACAGTTTATTGAAACACTTTTTTTTAAATGCATATTAAATTGAATAGAACAAAGTTGTCATGGCACGCTGTCAATATCCTCACAGCATTATCGTACTTTCAAGCAACGTGCGTCGCAGCACATGGCAGCATGCGTGATCCAAAGCCTATGATAAAGCCTATCATAGCAGATATCGCATTACGCAATCATTAATAGCAGTTTTATAAAATTGACGCGCACTTGACGTTTTCACATGTGTCTGACCATGTCTAGACTGTTTCTACTTCCAGAAGATATGATACAGGTGCGATTAGGTATCAGAAGATTGATGTTTTATTATATAATGCCTTATACGTGTCATCGACGCCAACTCGTGTACCTTGTAAGGTGCACGCGATCGCCGACGGCCCGTCATCTCGGAATTCCGCGCTTAGCGCACGCTCCGGGATTTTCGTCTTCTTCTCTGTATCGCGCGCTCGTTTGTGTCTCCTCTCCAACCGCCGGCACTAACTGCCGCGCAAACTCAGCCCACCTTCCACGTTAATAATGACACAGGTAAACGGAGAATCGACGTGCGAGCGCATGCCGCATGCGTGCAGCGTGAAGTACGGGGCGCGTGACCAGACTGAGCAAATTTACTTTCGGACTCGGAGGATCGCGGGACGAGCGAGGGTTCAATGTAAATTAACGAGTCTCGGTCCCGGCCCCGACCTGAGAAAACTCTCGGATCTCGTTGGAAAAAAAAATATGGCAAGCCTTTGGCTGCGAGACAACGGCGCACTTAACGAGACTTATCATCGAGCATGCATCTTTTTAAATTTCATTTGCGACGCTTTATTTCACGTCATCAAATGTTAAATTGATTGACAGCAATGCTGTTTTTCGTTATAAAAATTCTTGCACACGTCAAACAAAGTTGATAACATATCAGAAGATCCGCGCGCCGTAAGATACACGCGTCTCGTGTCGGCTTGCCGATATATTTCGCGCGTTTTATCTCGATCCTGCGATAGGCTCACGCGCTACGCACCTTTGCGATGAATATCAAGATAATGTTATCAATGTCACCCGATTCTTGTGCCACGATCAAGCACCCGGTCGCTCCGCACTGAGAGAAATCGTTTGGTAGAATAGTGATCAAATGAATTTTATAGTTACTGGTACCAAAAACTTAGTTACATTTAACAAAACTTTTTGTAATTTGTTGTATGAAAATAATTATTTGGTTAAGGCTACAAATTGTTTGATCAAAACAACTATGTATTTAGTAACTATCACTATAAAATTCATTTGATCACTGTTCAACCAAACTGGTTGATTTTACCCAACATTTCTCTCAATGTACATGAAGAAATTTGTTTCTTCACACACTGAGAGACTGAGAGAAATCGTTTGGTAAGATCAACTAACGTGAATTTTGTAGTTACCGGTACCAAAAACTTGATTACATTTAACAAAACTTTTTGTAATTTGTTGTATGAAAATAATTATTTGGTTAAGGCTACAAATTGTTTGATCAAAACAACTATGTATTTAGTAACTATCACTATAAAATTCATTTGATCACTGTTCAACCAAACTGGTTGATTTTACCCAACATTTCTCTCAATGTACATGAAGAAATTTGTTTCTTCACACACTGAGAGACTGAGAGAAATCGTTTGGTAAGATCAACTAACGTGAATTTTGTAGTTACCGGTACCAAAAACTTGATTACATTTAACAAAACTTTTTGTAATTTGTTGTATGAAAATAATTATTTGGTTAAGGCTACAAATTGTTTGATTAAAACAACTATATATTTAGTAACTATCAGTATAAAATTCATTTGATCACTATTCAACCGAATTTTGGTTGATTTTACCAAACATTTCTCTCAGTGCGCTGAGACGTGATTATTCATTCGTGAGAATACGAAACCGATCGTGCGAGTAATTTCATCCTTCCTCTTTCCTGCATTTTTGAGTAAGCGTCATAAAATAGAGATTCTGATGCAAAATAAAAAAATCATCGTGATACAAAAATGTTGTAGGCACGCAGTTATTATACATCCGTATGGATTACTGCATAATGGTTTTCGTTATATTCCATTGAAGCGTCGTATGGGTCCAGGTTTGTGGTAGATGGAAACTGCATCGGTTGAGACATCGGGTGAGGAAATAAAACGGGCACGCTTATCGGCACGGCGTGTCCACAATGCCTGGCTTTATTAGCACGGCGATAACCCGGAGGCGTGTTGTCGCTTAATGGTTTAACGAGCGCTTGCCGCGCAGCTATATGTATATCGCCTCGCCGTGGCCCAAATTTTGTTTTGCTTCGCGAGCTCGGCGCGAACAACGCGATGCCTGGCAACGCGACAGCCTGGAACAGCGTGGGAGGTTTCTTGAGAAACGCTCTTATCACATTTTGTTCCGTGTGCTTATAATAAAAGTAGCACGCGCGTTATCGCCAAGTCATCGTCAATGCGCAATTTATCGTTCGCGGAAATTTATAGCGATATATGCAAAAGCTAAACAATTTCAACCCATAATCTTAGCGTGCGATCTTTATGGAGAATGTTTCGAGATACTGAACATTTTCCGTTACTATGTTATTAATTAATATGTACTATGTTGGGGTTCTTTTTGCGCCGCGATGTTTTTCCCTCACACAGAAAAAAATGACTATCAAATCAACAATTCATTGTTTCATATATAAGCAAGGATATAAAATCTTCTTGGAAGAATTTGATAATCTTGATCAGACATAATTTGCTTACATGAAGAAACAAAATTTCTTTAGCAAATTATGTTTCTTTGAGATTATAAATACTTCCAAGGAGACTTTATATTCTTGCCTATATATGATACAATGAATTGTTAATTTGATACTAATTTTTTTTTCTGTGCAGCTCTATGATATTATTAGATATCATCAGATATTTATAACATATGAGTACTCTCAATTACATTTATATCGTTTTAATATCGATTTAGATAGACAGCTACCGTTATCTGTCGGCGGATAAAACAGTATCTGCGTCTTGGCTGAGCGACTGGACGGCCGTGCGAAAAGTTTCCGTAGTTTCACGATTGTACGCGAGCTTCCACTCGGTTTCGTAATCATCGGCGTTATCCTGGGCATTGACGTACCGCCATAAATTACGTGCAACGAGTGAGACGCCCGATCATATTAACGAGGTTCCCCCGTAAACAATCTTAACGAGGCGTTCAAAGTCCGTGGAGGGTGTCACGTGCCGGTTCGCGGCTAATCGAGCGATATTGATAACGCGCGACGCGGCGTCTGTGCGCCCCGTCCAACGTTAATCATTATCGGCTTAATTGCCATTCTCCCCTGGGGATCGCGTCGCAAGAGGTCGGACGGGTCGTGGAACTTGGACGCGAATCACGAGAGAGTCGGCAGATTCCGCGTATGCGTCGGCTGCAGCGTTCCGACGCCGCCGTCACCGGGTTATCGGCATCGAGGAAGCGCGGAATGAAAGCGCGATATTTTTCGTCGCGGGCGCGCTCTTACTCCGCAAACGTCTGATACGCCGTCGCTTCATTTTGCAAAATCGTTCACGCCAATTCATGGAATTTCCATGACCGTTGGACCGTTGGGGCGACTTTAACTTTGCATGCGAATAATTGCTAGAATTGCTCGAGGAGCACTCGCGAGAGGCGACTTTTTTTTGCCGACGAAATTACGCAACGACCATCATTTAATGCTGGAAAATTTTCTTCGAACGACGTCTGCAGTTTTGCAATGATGCAACTGCCGTGTTATCAGTCAGTCACAAGCGGTATGAATAATGAGCGAGTTTTTCTTTTACCGATAAGTAACATCGGACATATTTAACATATTAATAATATATACGTTTATCATTCGTATTATGCTACGAGATAGTATTTTTGAACGTAATTACGATCGACGACCAATAATTATCAATACATCTTTATAAAAAATCTCGACAATGTGCGCAAATGATATCCGTTTGCAGCTCAGTTTTCAAAATTTCTCTAGCTTGATGAACAGAATATTTTATTATGGATTAATTTCAATCGCTACGTAACACATGTGTATATATGCAAAATATGATTCACTGACGTACAAAACATTGGATTTCTTGAGGCAGGTTATGGCTTGCTGTTACGCAAACATCTAATAATTACTTTTTTTTTTTTTCGCGAAATATCTCACGATTACAACTTTATCGCTTGATTATTCTTGTCTCTCAGTAAGATTCCATGGTTTTTTTTTATATAATTTCTTCGGTGTATTTTTCTCTTGTGTTTATTCGCGTGACCATTGCCGCTGCGTAATATTCGCGTGATTCTGAATGCCTCCCACGAACTCGACTTCCGCAGATGCTCTCGCTCGTTTTAAACTGTGCAGTTTTACCGTTCGTCTGCGACGATTCGCCTATTTTACATAAAATTATTTGTTACGTTGAGGCTTGCCAAGTTATTTGTGCAATTCTTCGCGTCTTCAAAAAATTTTCCGACGTACTAGCATGATGTTTCTTATTGCGCAATATCCGTTGATGATTCAAGCGTTCGTCTGGTCTCGCGATAAACACTGTGAATGTCTGAGCCTAAATTATGCAGCTTTGTCGGTGCGTCAGCGAACAAAGTACAATTTTTACAAATTACTTTTCTCGTTAAAATTTTTCCTCATTTTCAAGAGCTACAAATTTAGGGCATACTTGCTACAAAATTGCAGTATTAACATTGTTGTAAAATATACTTTTAGCTACTTTTTTTTGCAGTTAGTATCTAAATAATATAATGCGCGACGTTGAAAGGAATAATACGATTTTTTAAATTACATAATCAAAAAATGTTTATATTTTGTACTTTAAATACACTGAGAGAAAAAATTGTAATGGTAGCAACTATAAGGGGACAACCATACAAATTTTGTTAATATAATTATAATATATAGTTAAGTGAATTATATCCTAGTTATTGCAACTAAGTTTATGATTAAGAAAACTAATAAAAAGTAGTTGTAATTACTATATTATATAGTATACTACAACTATTTTTTATTAATTCTCTTAACCATTAACTTAGTTGTAATAACTACAATATAGTTCACTTAATTATATATTATAATTATTTTAACAAAATTTGTATGGTTGTCCCCTTATAGTTACCACCACTACAATTTTTTCTCAGTGTAATATTGTTTTTTTTGTCGGCAAAAGATGATCAATTGCAAGTGGCTTCCCTTACCGGAGTTCCGTGTACTCTTATTTACGTTCTGATATTGTTCGTGTCACACAGTTATCCGCCGGAAGTATCGTAACGACACGTCTCCCATTCACATACGCGTCTAGTGTTTCATGAGAACTGTGACGCCGCGGAAAAGGGTCATGTGAACGTGTCACGGGCATCCACCGTATACTTGCGTTATGAATCCGAGCTCGTGGGACGTTGACCGAGTCGAATAAATTATCGCGGGCGATCGAATTCCTCATTTCACTTTCGACGTAGTCGCGACACTTCTCGCGTTTCAATAACAGAGCTGGGTTAAATGTGAATTTTATTTTTAGCTCTGACAATTTACAGCTTGTATTAGACTTATATAAACCATATTTATATACAATAGTTATAGAAAATCTCGTTTTATTAATGTTCTATTTTTTTTTAATTATATATGGAATTATTTCGAAATATGTTATTTCTCTTTTTATCATGTGAAAAATTATATGAAAAAATTTACAAACGCAAGCAGAAAAACGTTTCTTTCTTGATATATAATTTTTAATTATATACTCGGCACTTAAGAAAATATTTCTTGATACGCAGTGCAATGCAAATAAATCATCGGAATGAAAAACGCTGCGCTACGAGCGACACATTCGATAAGGTTCATTTCTCTTATACGCTGAAGGAAAAGTAAAATGATTTACGATTTACATGCGATGTACGCATACTTGGATTTAAGACGATCATTTTCCATTATCCGCGAAGGTGATCGATTGAAAGACGAGAGAGGCACGTTGTTTTGCGATCGTTCTTATGGCACGTGTACAATATTCCTCGCGCGTGAATTTCCCGCGAGTCATTAAGGCCTTCCTGCGCTTCCTATGACAAGGATAGTTTCTTTTGCTCATAACGTCATCCCAGAATTACCCGCGAATATCCGTGTGTCGCGAAGGAGATGTGCCAAGCGCATCGTAAATACGTATCTTCCTTCCCTTCAGTCTGCCTACGTTAATTAAGGATTACGACGCTTCTATTTTGACTTAAGGACACAAGTTAACGAAGCTCCGGAAATGGACAGGCGTAATGACTACAACTGCATAACAAGACGAAGGCGTCTCCGTGGGAGAACGCGCGCGACGCACGTCGATCCCCACCGCGGTGCATACGGCTGTATGCGATGACCGGCATATCTCTTATAAACCGCGTTCACATCCACGCGCGTAATTTATTCGACACTTGACATAAGTGGAAATTGTAAAAAGACAAGAAAAGGACCGGAGCATATCGCATAATTTTATATTTTTTTTCTTTGGTTTAAGAGTAAAAGTTTAGAAATAATTTTTTGTTGGGCAGAATTTGCATTATTTTTCAAGCACGCTTCCACTTCCACGATCTTCGATGAATATTCGAAACCTTGAAGTTATCGCGCGTGTCGCTTGTTGAAATCTTCTTCGTCGTTGCGCATGATACTCGGGTACAAAAGTCGTTGAGCGCGCGAACGTACGCACGTGGAATCATCTCGCCGCGTGTAGGCGCGTGAGAGCCGTCGCGCGATCAAAGTAACGCGATCCAAAACTCCCTCTCCGCGTCTCTTAGATAATCTTATATTTTTTTACGCTGATATAACGGCGATTAGAGAGCGGGCGCCTGTTGCACCGGGCGCTGCCAATTAAGCATGGCTACGCGAGTAGAACCGCGCCGAGAGATCCCGCGATCTCTCACGGTTGCAGGAAGGAGGTCTACAGTCTGTCGTGAAACCGGAAGTCTGGGAAGCACACGACCCGGTAACGTGCATAGTCGCACAATAGCCGCGAGAACGCGAGTCGCGCGACGTGAGCCATCGGCATCGTACGATGCAACGTAACTTGTACATACCCGTTGTAAATGCAATATTTTTAGATGCTTATCGTATTATGTTAATTGCAAAATTAAGGATTCTATGTGTTAATTTTAGTTCAATTCTCAATCTTCAATTATCCAATCGGTCGTAATTTCAAAATTGGAACTGCGTTTACATTCATACACTGAGAAAAAAAATTTGTTGACTTCAAAAAATATTAGTTCATTCAACTAAATGCGGTGGTCACGGGCTGTCAAGCAAACATTTGTTAATTCAAAGAAATTCATTTCGAGAAACTACAGATATTCATTCGAATTACTACCGTGTATTTGACTCAAATAAATTAACATTTGAACTAAGTAATTCATATGCAACTAAACGTATTTAGTTCAGTTAACAGTTTTTTTTCTCAGTGTAGAAAAAAAATTGGTATTAAATCAACAATTCATTGTTTCATATATAAGCAAGAATATAAAATCTCCTTGGAAGTATTTATAATCTCAAAGAGACATAATTTGCTAACATAAAGAAATTTTGTTTCTTCATGTAAGTAAATTATGTCTATCAAATTCTTTCAAGATTTTATATTCTTGTGCTTATATATGAAACAATGAATTGTTGATTTGATAGTCATTTTTTTCTCTGTACACTGAAAAAAAAGTCTGGTTGTAACTACCAAATGTATAGTGAAATAGTATCAATTAAATATTTTGTCAATATAACCAAAAATAATTTTATTTTACTAAATGTTTAGTAAGTATTATCAAATCTGGTATAAGTTACTAAATATTTAGAAAAATATAATTATTTTTGGTTACATTGACCAAATATTTAATTGATACTATTTCACTATACATTTGGTAGTTATAACCAGTCTTTTTTTTCAGTGTACGTTGTACATACTCGTAATGCAATATTTTTAGATGCTTATCGCATTATGTTAATTGCAAAATTAAGGACTCTATGTGTTAATTTTAGTTCAATCTTCAATCATCCGATCGGTCGCAATTTCAAAATTGGAACTGAACTGCGTTTACATTGAAATAGACTATCGTTGCTTTGATGTCTGCCAAGTTATTTTTACTCGGTCGGAATGGAGAAAGACGAAAAGGGAGAAAGAGGATCGTAGGGTGCGAGAATGTTCCTTCCCGCCGCTGTCCACACGGCGATGTAATCCAGAAATCAGATTAAATGTCGGATATCCTGCGACGGGGGACGTCTCCCTTCCTTCGCAGTTTGTGAACGGCAGGAAGCTCCAGTCATTACCTCGCTCGGCAGACCCCTCGCGCGCATCCTCCACGATACACTCCGATACACACACTCAAAGGCAGGCACCCCGCGCCACACCGCGCCGACGTGCATCGACGTATGCCTGCGTTCATGAATTCAATTGAAGGCCTGCGATGCAACAGCCGAGTGAAACAGTGACGCATATTCCATTAGGCAGTCAGAAAAAACTCCGGCTGCAACGTCATCAAGAATTTAAATGTTTAGTTAACGTAAGAACTGCGGTCGAAGTTCCTTTCGATTTTGCAGATTTAAATTTTATAAACTAAATTTTTCGCATTAAGAAGAGAAATATAATCCTAAATATACGCTGAAAAAAAAGTCTGGTTATAACTACCAAATGTATAGTGAAATAGTATCAATTACATATTTTGTCCCATATAACCAAAAATAATTTCATTTTACTAAATGTTTAGTAAGTATTATCAAATCTGGTATAAGTTACTAAACATTTAGTATCAATTTCATTGATACTATTTCACATTTGGTAGTTATAACCAGTCTTTTTTATCAATGTATGATACTCAAGTAACAACTTGAATGAGAACAACTCGAGTAAGAATTTCACTCGAGTTACAACTGCGACTCATATTTATCTTAATGTGCCTACCGCATAAATGTGTGTGCTCCGCTAAAGTAAACGAGCTCACCGGATTCTTGCAAACAGGTTCTTAATTTCTCTCCCTCCGTTTAGCTACTTTTAGCCACTAATCGTGCACACAGGAATTTCCGCCTTTTCCCGCATCATCAGTCAAACGTGGCACGTCTTGTCGTGCCCGAGTCTCCTGTGTCGATTAGTCACCCGCCTAATTTCTGACGAGATCCCTATTTAGAGCGCCGGCTGGCAAAAAGTCCGGGAAACAATTACGCGCGATTAACCGTGTACATTTGAGGCTGCCACGCGGCCGTGCAGTATTTTTCATTCTCATGTCGGGCTGCACGCTGTACCGTGACGGCGATAATGAGTCACCGTACCCCCTCGCAACGACATGCTAAATAACCATCATTTTTCTACTATCGTTTGTCGAGTGAGTTTCTATTTTTCGCGACCAATGTTGTCGAGGATAATTGTTTACAAAATGAGGAAAGAAAAATTTTTTTATATTTATTGTATAGTTGAATATTTAATTTGTAGAAAAAAGGAAAAGAAGACTTGAAGAATATTTTTTATTTATATAAAAATATGTACATATATATTGAA
>QKQZ01014360.1:0-14635 GCA_003595255.1 Solenopsis fugax
AAACTTGTTTAGGTGAAAATCAATATAATGTAAAATAAAATTATAAAGATTATAAAAATATGTATAAATTATACAGATATGTAATCTTTTGATGTGCATTACATTGATTTTCTACTAAACAATTTTTAAGTGTCTTTATTATACATGATATTTCCGCGCGCACGCGCGTGTGTGAAAAATTTATTTTATATAAACAGATTGTCGCTTGAAAATTATATTGACAGATGATTTTGATTCTCTCTCTCTCTCTCTCTCTCTCTCTCTCTCTCTCTCTCTCTCTCTCCTAATTCTGTTTTCTAAAATTATTAAAATTACCTAAAAATATGTTCTTTACAAAATCAAAGATTTTGAATTTGTTATGCATATTATCAAAAAGAGGATTGAACTAGAAGTGTTGATTTTTTAGCAGAATTTTAGTAAAAAAGAATTTATTATATTTGAGCAAGGCAGTTGTAAACTTTTAAGTCGAAAATAGATTTTAAGAATTTTTAATAGGTAAACTTGTATTCGGCTCTTTCCAATGCATGCAATATCGAAGATTCCATAATTGAGTTAAGCATCAATAAACCAGAAATCACCGAACGCTCTATCTTTTTATCTCGGTATCACCGATATTCCCGATCTGTCTGTAAAAGGATACTGATAGCTCGATGAAAGTTAATCGAAGCAACGTCCCTCGGATTTTACATGTGCCGACGAGTTTAACGAATCGATGCGGCAATCAAATAGCGACTCGTCCTAGCGGAAATCATTGGGAAATTCGCGAACGGCATTTTTCCGCATCTGCTTCCTCGATGTCTTTCCGCCTCGCAATCGATCGATCGCGGACGACGCTTTGCGATCGAAACTACGAAGCGTTATCAAGTTAACGGAGAACGATCAAAAAGTGCGCGGATATTTCCGGCATCATACGATCGTTTCCGTAGATACGAATTGATTGCTGAGCGACAGAAACGCGAATCCCAAAGCGAAAATACCGCAATGCGGCCGACAACAATAATATTATTACGTCTCGGTACTTGGTACAGCGGTCGTTTGATCGATAGTCACGGCAGTAGATCGTCACGCAACCTGCATTCCGTTATACAAATGCATTCTCGCTGCTCTTTATTGTCGCGCATTGCTAATTGAGACTATATACTTTGTAATTAATGAAAATATTGAGAAATTGAGAATATTCGATGTCTAAAATGTTTGATATGTAGTTATGTCTTCGATAATTAAACGGACCGTTATCCCATCTCATTGTGCATACATCTACTTCACCTTGTATTTTACGGTCCGTAATTCTTTTGAATGACGAATCATGGCTTACACAGCGATCCTTAAATCTTGTTCATCAGTAGACTGCAAAATCTTTAGCTCTATCCTCGAAAAGAACGCTTCGAGGTGGCAAGCTCCAAACGAATTTCCGCTTGAAGACCAGCCGTTAATTCAAGGGAGTGTCTTTGACATTCTCTTCTGCCCTTTATCAACACACGATGTTTCCAAGAAAGTCTTTTTCTCTCTCCAGCAATTGCAATTCGCTGCAAACTCAGTTTCGGACACAGTCGTCGCAATCTCGACACGCCTTTCAGCGATTCTTTTCATCCGCCAAAGAGCCTCTTCACAAACTCTCGTTTGACGATTCTCACGGTGATTCGCGCGTAAAATGAGCGGAGCTAACTGAGCGGAGCTTTGTCGTATAACCGATAATTCCGACGACATTGTTATTCGCAGCTTAACAGCTAATCCCTTCGCTAATCTCTTCGATTAAAATAACTTCATGCAGTGTGATGTCAAAAATAACGGAAGTGCTGTTGCTCATATCGTCGCTATTTTTACACGAATCTGTGCGTATCGAGTGTTTTGAATTGATTCATTTCCTTCGAAAATACGCAGTCATGCACACACATGCGAAATCTTTTGATGTGAATGACATACGAATTAGCTGGCTTTGCCGCTAGTTTCTTGCTTTGAAATGTCGATGTATACAAGCTGGTCTCGAGCTTTTCCGGATAATTTGAATCATTCGGCGTATATATTTAATATCCACATACACTATATCTATATATACATTTATATATTTATATAACATCTCATTTTCTATAGAAGATCGGCTTACGCTACAATAAGCGATCTCGTAAATCGCTATTTAATATTAATGTTATGTTAATGAGTGACAAAATATTAGAACGTAAAAGTATACGCTTTATCTTTGCTATACTTTGTTTTTCATTCAGTTTTCCGTATTCTCGCTAATATATGCGATCACTTTCGTTATTCGCCATTAGGGTGAGAGGAATTCGTTCCTGAATGCAAGTATCGCCGAAGATAGTCTCTTTAATCGAAATCTTCGTTCCCTATCTCGCTCGCTAATTGCCACTTCCAATTTCAGCTAATTACTTTTCGCCGAGTTCTTCGTGTCCCACCCTAGCTCATCCCCTTTTTCGATCCGTTATCATCGTCAATGCGAACTTTTACAAGACGGACGATAATAGCGTATCTCGAAGAAATCAGCGTCACCGTACTTGTTCAACGAGTTTGTCCACAGATTATCCCAGATTTAAAGAAGAGTGTATTAACTCTTTTTTTGCGAAACTGAAGAAATAAGTTTGGAGTCACTGTACCATGTAGTGATGTAATATTAAATTTAAATTATGAATAAAAAAAATTTTAGATTTGTAAGTATACATCAACATCGTACAATGAATATTTCTAAGTTTCTTCGTTTTAAGAAATGATAGTCCTCACTGCTCTAATCTGATTTTCACGGAGTCGTAAGCCGAAAGCATTATCGTCTTCGCGCTAAATTGATTATCTCAAGGAACATGTAGTCGCGTTGACGTTGCTCCGACGTCGCGTAAACTATCGGTGATATAAAATTATGTGAGCGGTGGTACACACAGAATACACAGAAGCACTAAGAGGCGAGGCTGTTGCAAGAGCTCTCGATTCCCATCTCTACGCATGGCTGCGGTAACCCGTCCGGACATGGCTCTTCTGATGACAAAGCAACTTCGACAACAACTTAGATTACACCTGTACGTTATCCTTGATGTCACTGTGTGTCCCCGCAATTCCGCTGAAATTACGTGACAGTCAATCTTCAATTAATTTCTTTCCGAACCGCGTTTCTCGCCTATTAGATTCCTCTAACAAGAAAGCTGTAGGATGTCACTCTAAAAGATACTGCAGTTGAATATCTTCCATTGAAATCCATTGATGTACACTGAGAGAAAAAATTGCAATGGTGGCAACTATATGGGGACAACCATACAAATTTTGTTAATATAATTATAATGTATAGTTAAGTGAACTATATTATAGTTATTGCAACTAAGTTTATGGTTAAGAAAACTAATAAAAAATAGTTGCAATTACTATATTATATAGTATACTACAACTATTTTATTGGTTCTCTTAACCATTAACTTAGTTGCAATAACTACAATATAGTTCACTTAACTATATATTATAATTATATTAACATAATTTGTATGGTTGCCACCACTACAATTTTTTCTCTCAGTATAGAGTGTAGAGCAATCGCCACGAAGGTGTCTCTTCAACACCTGAAAATAGACAAATGTAATATAAATGTAAAAATCGAAAAGTAAATTTCACATTAATTTTTATATTAAAATATATAATGCTCGCATTATATTTTCTGAAATTCCGCGGCGTCAGACATTGTTTAGAGGTTGAGTTTTGTGTTTGTCGCACGGTAAGCTTTCGGCATGAGAGATCGAGCTCGTGGCGTGTCTTAATCCACGCCGCACACTAAAGTTTCGCGACGTGGAATTAAAGTAAAATGCGAAGTGTATAACTGCGGGTGTCGTTGCAGAGTGGCGCGTCATTTTGGACCGCGGTGGAACGCGCGGGGATGTATCCATTACCTCGGCATTTTCTTGGGAAAATTCGTTTCCCCGTTTTCCTGCACCTGCAAACCGGGATACATGGCCCCCGGTCCGTGACTCGCGCGGCAACGGAGCGGCGTCTGAAGAAGGGGTTGGTCGGGCGACAGCGGGGGATGGGAAACGACTCGCAACGCAGCCTCTCTTTAGTGGCTCGTAATTCAACGAGAGCTTTTCTCGAATTCTCCGGCAGCTCCGGGGGGATACAAATTTTGCACGCACATTTCCATGGAAACGACTACCGCGGATGAGAAAGGACTAGAGGAAGTTGACATCGCCGAGAGGTGATATGACGAATTTTTGAAAAACGAGCAACCGAAAAGCGTTAAACTTCCAACTGTACTACTCGATCCTCGTCGATCTTTGATGATAGCAAATTTTATTGGACCTATATCATCCCGTGCATGATCAGCAATTCTGTTACTTACATAGAATCTTTAATGTTTATTTCTGTTACTTTGTTGTTGTTTTTGTTATTCAATATTTTTTGTATCTTCTTTACTAGTTATTATATATATATTTTTTTGTATCTGTATTTTTCTCTGCGCTTTAGGGGACTTGTCCCAGAGCGCATAATAAATGCTGCTTCTCTCTCTCTCTTATTCGAAAATTATATGTAATATTGCACTGTGTGAGCAGAAAGAAAAAAGTATCATGTAACTATTAAAAACGTATGTATCACGTTTAGCTCAAGAATAGTTACCTAAAGTATTTTTCTTTTACATCTCAGAAACGGGAAAATAAACGTTATAGCAAATTTTTTTACTGATCAAAATCCTCATCTTTTCGTGCAAAGATTCCGAGAATCAAGTTGTACATGCAATAGAAACAAATTATAATTTATATATTCGTAGTACCGATCTGTTGAAACTAAATTGAAATTAATAATATATAATATGTAGTTAATAACAATGATTTCTAGGGTGTAAAAAGATCGTTTACACAAAAAAGCATGGGGTGATGAGTTAAGAGAGAAATTATATTGTTAATCGCTTTAAAAGGTATACGGGAAACAAAATAGAATCAAATGTTTTTTTCATCGTTCGATATGACGAGTCTTTCGGGCAGACAATATGCAGTTTGCCAAATCGAGGTCAGCGAATGTCCGCGAAACGCCAAAGGTTAATAGCAAAACTATGTTCTCGCATTGTTATGAAAATCGGCGTGCACGTGACGCCCGTTATTGTCGGCGTAGCATATAGCACACAATGCCTAGGTTTCGACATTTCCATACGGAGCAGCCTACACAGTCCAAGTTTCTGACAGGTATTTCCGTCTGGACCAACGCCTGGTAGACGGTGGTGTCTCGTTGAGAATCGATCGCTCGAATGGTCGACAATGCGCGCCTGCCAGTCACTTTGATATTTTACCAACGCGTCTTATGTCAAAGTACGTATAGACACTGCTTCCGCATACCTTATAAAAACTATAACTATTTATGTGCAAAATTATTATTTACAAAATTATTTGCAAAATCTAATAAAAATTATAACAATACGCATATAATTATTTTTTTAGTTCAAAAACTAAATGAGGAAAGTCATTTGGAAGTCGTATTATTTATTGTGATTGAATTTGTATTAATAATTTCTATAACTTTCATTGTAAAAAGAATTTGATTCCCATTTAAAGAGTTGAAAGTTTTTAAATCTCCAATTAAAATTAAAATAACAAATTTTAATTATGCTGTATCCCTACACAAATTGTCAAAACATTCACTTAAATTGAATACGTATTTATATAATTTTTATTGAAGTGATTCCAGTTGCGTGTTCCACCCAATATATATACAATTAAGATAATTTAAATATTTATTTGCATTTTTAAGATATGACAATAATTTGCACTTTGTAATAATGTTTTTATAAATTAATATTTATTCGTAATATTGATCATAAAGTAGTTTCCTTAAGAATTAAATTTGTTTACGGATTCTAGCCATTCCGTAAAATGCTGAATAATCTTGAAATGAGTAATCGATTTCTAAAGATATCTCTTTCCTTTATCTCTTCGTCTCGAAAAATATCTGATTCATCGAAAGTTTGACGCCAACTACATTATAGTAACTTGTCAGTCATTTCGAAATGTAATATGTGCATGTCTTAATGATTACATGTATCGAATAAATGCTCTCTTTTTTCCTTTTTAAAATTATCAAGAAATTTATTTTTTAATAATGAATAATTATCAAAGAACTATTAAAGTACTATTTTCACAAAGAAAGATATGTTATAAATTTTCATAACATAAGTATTAGAAAGAGAGAAAAATTTTAATGCATAACAACTGAAAATTTGCCAAGAAGGTTGTCTAATTCTCTACTCAATGTCTAGAAACAATTGTTTTATATTCTATCCGATCTCTCGGATAAATATCGGTCTTGTCACCGTAGCAGAATAGTGTAATGAACCTTTGTCTGCTCACTTTAGCTATCTTATCATGAAAAGGTTAGTGACTCAAGTACATTTATTCATGAGACTGTCCACTCTCTGGTATCAGTGTTCGTTAAGAATCGTGTGTGTTTTGATTAAAAACACGACGTCCACATACTTTGTGATAGAAAAAAGTACGTCGAAAACTTTTAACCATAACGAAGGTAGGAAGAAAAAAGGCGTCGGAAAAGATTATAAATATACTGCAGGTTACCTTAAAAAGAAATACGCGTATAATAGAGAAACAAAATAAAATCGTATGATGCTAAAACTAAAAAATTAATACGGAAAAGGTCAACATTTCATGAACGAAATGTTTGACGGAGGTGCATAAGAAGCTTCGCAGGAGCACTGTTTTTAAGCGAAGAAAATGGGGTATCTATTCTGTTCTATATATCGATTTTCCTTCAGTCAATTCTCGAATAAATACAATACAAACGGATGGACCTATCATCCTCGCTCTCGATGTCCGCCGACTTTTGTTTGCTTTGTTAATATTAAATCAGCAAAATGCTCTACGTCAGCTGAGCGCATACATACTTTCCGATAGCAGCATTACCCCGGAATTTCTATACATGCAGTACGTTTATTCAAGAAAGCATGCAGTTTCGCATAACATAATTTTCCCATGAACAAACGTAATTATCGCAACACCACTTACTAAAGGTACCGAGAGTCCGATGCAACAGAAACGCGTTCACAATGGAAGTGGTTGGAAGTTATGTTCGTTCTATAATATGCGAGAGACGTTGAGTTTTTTTTATCATACTTGAAATTACATTAGTTCATAAACTTTACAACTCAGCTCCTAGTTTCGTGCAAACATTCGTATAAATGTACAAGTAAAATTATATATATATATATATATATATATATATAGTATTTCTCAAAACAGCTATCGAGAAACTATTATCCAAACGACATCGAAATTAAAATAAAAACATGAAAGGGGAGAGTTCAGTAGAACAATACATAAAAGAAGAAAAATTTATTTTGCAAAATTCCTTCAAGTAACTTTGCACTGACTATGTAATGTATTATATTGTATTACATGTACCAATTATAACTTATATTCGCCTTGTACAATTTAAAAAAATTAATTAATTTAAAAACGAATTGTTGAAATTGTTATAATTATTCTCGTGATACTAATGCGAATACAGTGGCTAATACAGTAGCAGAAATCAATATCATTGAGAAAAGTAAACGAAAAGTTCTATTCCTCTTTCACTCTTTTTCTCTTTGATACTCTGGATATTGTAATTTGCCAGCGTTTTTCCGTTGCCAATGCGGTTCTACGACGATGTCGGCTTGGCGCGACGTTTGTCCCGTGGGAAACTCGGGGACGAAGTAATCTCGGGCTGGCAGGTAATATCGCGCGATAACGAGCCTTTGTGGTCCTTTACGTATGTAGTTTTGAGCATTCAGTCCAGAAATTCGATCGAATGTCCGCAGCACAGTTTCCTATTTACATCACGACGACGACGGCGACGCGGCGACGGCAACGGCGACGGCTGTCGCGTCCACATGGATCGTACGTATACCGACTGTACTGTTACAAACTACCTGCATCGTGGATGCATATCTCGATTGTGTTCCGCCAATATTCCAACCGCCTCGACAAAGTCTCTTTGTCGAAGGGCGTTTGATTGCATGCGCGTACGAAGATTAAACTTGAATTGAATCTGGAAACTCGCGTAAGCGGTCGAGCGGAAGCAATTTGCATTAATAAGCGCGTTCGGCGACTTTTAATAGCGCCGCGCACCATCGCGCGATGATCGAGTAAGTGAGCCGTAAGTGATGTAACTCGATTCTTGCGCCGACGGCTTCGGTGACTTGCTGAAAGAGAGACGCAGCATTCGATGGGCTGGTAAAGAAAACATGTCGATCTTCGTAACAAATAAATTTAAAATGTTTAATAGGACAAACAGATAATAGAAAATATGAGAGAGAGAGAGAGAGAATGAATGAATGAATGAATGAGCGTTTATTTCAGTCCTAGGGCAAGCCCTCTAAGGACAGATATATGTACAAGCAGAAGCAAGAAGAAATATGGAAAAGTACTTACAGGCTAAATAACAAAATAACAAAACAAATAAACAGAAAGTAAAAGAAACCGTGGAAAAAATTGTGCTCTTACAGACTAGTATAACGCAATAGAATATAGAATGAACAAAAAGAAAAGAAAAGAAAACAAAAGAAAATAAAATATATGCGAACGCAAAAAACAAAAATAAAAGATATAAATCAATTAGCGCTGGCAGTGAACATGCGAAGCACAATGAGAGATAGATACCATAGATAGATAGATAGCGTCATTTATTAAGCGCTCTAGGATGGATCCTCTCAAGTGCTGAGAGAAAGAGAGAGAGAGAGAGAGAGAGAGAGAGAGAATCATTATTTATTGAGTGCTGATACTTTCCCCTCAAACGCTGAGAACGTGTAGACACATAGTATGATACAGATTTTAATAATGCATTATGATAAAATGACAGTGATAGCCAGAAACAAACAAAAAAATAATAGCGAAGATAAAAGTAAAAGTGAGTAAAAAAAATTATTAGATACAATAAAATAAAGTGCGTGAAACACATGTGTGTTTGTATCTGCGTGCATGCGTATAAAAGTCTGCAAGAGTACGTAATAATACAAATAGAACAAAAAAAAAGAGAGAACAATTAAAAGCGTAGAAAACTATAACTTTGAATGCTACAGTTATATTTGATACATCATAAGCCATGATGTTTTTCCCAATACGCGCTATTGTACAGTGTCGTTTAAAACTCAACCCAGTTGAATATCGCTGCGCGATAGAACGCGAGGATAAACCAGGCGGCACGGGAGCTTTGATAGGGAAGGGAAAAAAAACGTGAAAAAAAAAAAGATTTCGAGTTGCAACGCGGCACGAGTGAGCGCTAATCGAAGGAAAATCGATTTCGTTTTTAATTTTGTCCGTCGCGGAAATCAATTCGAATTCAATTCCGTATTCTGTACTCGCTAACGCTTCGCCTGCCGCTGCGTGTGCTCGCTGCTTTCGCCGATAATTGTGACGAATGCGAAACTCATCAATCGCGGTAACGCGGAGGCAGATGCCTCGCAACGGTACGACGGCGTGAATCCCGCGAGTTTCTCGCGCCACCGAACGCCACCGCAAGCGTGAATCGTATTCGAATTTTAATGAAGATGGGAATCTCGCGGCGGGAGGTGAAGAGAAAAAAAAGGGGGGAAAAAAACGTGCGAAGGCGGCCGGAAAAATAATTGGCACATCCGCGAATAATTGCGCACCTGCTTCCTCGTTCCGTTTTTAATTGGGTTACGAAGGTATCGGCGATTCAAATCTCTCGTAGCGCGAAAAGCATGTGTACAGCAACAAAAAAATATATCGTTACGATGGCGTATATATATATATTTGTTATCCAAATGAGAAAGAGAGAAAATAGTTCATGTATATATATATAACAAATTCCGCGAGGTGAACAGCAACAAGAGTGTCTCACGTACGCCCTCGCGTCGATGACATGCAGACTGATGCAATCCGCGACGAAGCGTAAGCACAAAGCTAGAGCGCGGCGCAAGCGATTACACTGGCTAGCCGGTCGGCCAGCGCGCTTTTTCCTTTTTTTCCTCTCTCTCTTTTTTTTTGTGAACGCGCTACAAAGACGGGCGAGACGCTGAGCGCGAAACGCGCCGTCAGCTTTATCCACGCACAATTTCGTCGACCGTTCGCGGACCGGAGACGCGCGCGGACGCGCGTATGTTTGCAGTGTACACAAAGACGCCGCGCGATGTATGTACAGGCGTTGCACCCACCACACACACACACGTATGCTCGTGCACACACATACGTATGTAATTCTCTCCTCTCTTGCCATTTTCGCTCGTTTACTACGGAATGCAATTTCGTGCCGACGTGGCACATGGCACACAGCGACACAACATCCCGCGCGACAGATTACCGCTTTGTTTGCGCTTCCCGGTACTTCGAAACGCAATAAAGATCTCGGCGCAAGCTGGTTCCTGGCAGAAAGTGGGATCGAAAAGTCGGAAGGAGAATGCGCGAAACAGCCGATGCAAAATGCTTCTAAGGATGTTGCTAGCATTATATAATATCTCGTCTCACACGAGGAAAGATTCTCAATTGGTCGCTCTCCGATTTTAAGGATGTATAGGACATTTCTTAAAATATTAAGAAAATTATGAAAACATTACAGTTTTATGTTACATTTGAAAATAGTATAAAAAATTTGACGATGATTTTTTTATCTGGAATAAAAAATTATTTCAATAAGAAGTAGACAGGTGCTTTAATGAAAATATAATTAATAATGTAATAGAAAATAATGAAAAAAATATAAATTATTTTATTTAAGTAGCTTAAATATTCAAGATGATTTATGTAAAATTTCATTGCGATGCAAAGATCAATTCTGTAAAAAAACAAAATTTTTTTATTTATTTACAAAATAACTAAACAAATAATTACTATAAAACATTGTATAAATCATCTTGAATACTTAAAGTATTTACACAACAAAAATTGAGAAATGTAAAAAATAATTTAATTTTTAATAATAAATAGATTAAATAAACTATTAAATAAAAATATAATCTTATTCACACAACTTTCATATGTATATAATTTATTTGAAGTGTTAATATTAAACACATTTGCAAATTTTATTTACTTTGCAAGGACTATGTGTCCGATACATTTTTAATGAAATTTGGTAGGTTTGTAAAGAGGAGCAAAAATTTTCTACTATAAAAGCTCAACATTTATCAGTGAAGAGTTTTCGAAATTCTGTATATTTTGTACATTCACGAAATTACACTATCATGCTTTGTTCAGAAGTTATTGCTGAAAAATAGTATAAAAAAATTTGACGATGATTTTTATCTGGATAAAAAATTATTTCAATAAGAAGTAGACATGTTCTTTAATGAAAATATAATTAATAATGTAATAGAAAATAATGAAAAAAATATAAATTATTTTATTTAAGTAGCTTAAATATTCAAGATGATTTATGTAAAGTTTCATTGCGATGCAAAGATCAATTCTGTAAAAAAACAAAATTTTTTATTTATTTACAAAATAACTAAACAAACAATCACTATAAAACTTTGTATAAATCATCTTGAATAAATTTATCCTATTATCGAAGGTTGATTTTATGCCCCTTAAACATGTTTAATTGCCAATAAAAAAAAAAGCGTATCAAATATTTTCACTCCTCTGCAAACTTACCAAATTTCATTAAAATCCGAGAGATCGATTGGAAGCCCTTCCTTGTCAGTTTGCGACGAAACTGTACGGCTTCTTGGCTTAGCTTTTTTCGATTGTGACTGAAACCGCGGGTCTATATTCCGCGGGTCCATGAATCAATTATTTTGACTATATATTTGTATCGATAAAATGTGAAATATTTCTGCAAACGTGAAATCATATATGGAATATTTTTGTACATTAATATGAATTCAAATTATTTTAATATTTATGATATAGCATGGCATAACGGAAACAGTTACACAATATTTTGTTATTAAAACTGCTAAAATTATTGAAAGTAAAATTGACATTTAATTGTTATTAATCGTTATTGAAACTAAAATCGACAGAATTTATCAGTATTGTTTCACGCGCCGGAGCTACGCGAGAGATTCTCTCCCTTCACGTTAAATACGCGCGCGAACGTAATCATAATTAATTGCGACTTGTTCACGCGGGCGGTATTATCCGATAATTTAGCCGCCGTTGGAAATGTTGGGCGGGTGGCGAGCAGAGAAATATGAAAATATAAACTCTCGGAGTGTGTATCGTCGTCGCGTAACGCGATCGCGCGTGGAAACGCATGCAAATTCCCGGGTTAATTAGAGCTGCATTACCGCACGGTTCAGTGCGTCGTCATTGTCGCCGCGCCCAATTATTACCTTCCTGAAAATGGTTGATCCCTCCGTGCATCTACCTCAAAAAATCCTCACGTGCGAAACGGCGTAATACGGCCACGTTATTAAAAAAATATGCCGTCTATCTCGCGGAAGCTTTTATCGCGACATTATGGCATGCATACACACAAGCGTATACACATTAATATCGTGCACATTAATATGACGCTTATTAACACTTGTTTGCACTAGAAATTCTCGACCGGCAATGCAATCCCAAATTACATGTACTTAACGTGTTTCGCTACCGCTAATAGCTAGTCGCATTAATTTGTAGAAAGTGATAGATGTACGTAATAAAAAGAAGGAATACTCTTTTTTTTTTATCGAAAATATTTGTACATACTTTTTGCGTCTCGTGTATTTTTGAATTATCTTGAATTTAATGTATACCCGTAATGTATATCGTATCACTTTTTTATAGTCATCTATACATTTACGCAAAGTGTGCATAAATTGCCTGTCGATAGACGGAATATATGCAGAGAGGCAGTTCCTTGGGAACTGTGCCTCGCGCGCAAGAGATAAGAAGACGTTTAATCGAGCGCGGGATCGCGGTCGGGAAGCCAACGATTTCTTCGCAGTTTATCTAGGATCGCAAGCCCTGGCCTTACTTTATATACTATTAGACGACACGTAACGAGCGTAGTGAAGTCCCGTTCATTGGATTAAACGTCGAAAGGCTGCTCCATTTTACTTCGCCATTAGCGCCGGCTGGCAGCAGCTTTATGGCTTCTCGGGGATCTTGTCGTTGGACATTAATTAAGATTGGATCTTCTGCTCTTCTTAGCTGATCAATCGCGGCGCAATTTTTCGTTAATCGGCAATCTGTACCCGCCACTTCGAGACATACGATTGCTCTTTGCGAAATGGAGCGTAATGGTTTATCTGTTAATTTATTAACTGTCTTCAATGTGCATCGTCTTTGATCAGTGGCGTCTATAAACGTCTACAAATAATACAAGAAATATGATTTAAATCGAGTGTCGAAACGATAAAGATAGTTCAAGTTTTTTATTTGGAAAAGAGAGAAATTTGAGATCGAAGATACTGAGAATATCATGAAAAAATAAAAATATCTCTCAAAAATTATTTCGAAAAACGAAATGCAAGATTTCTTTTACGTGTTTCAGAATTAATATGATCTGTGATTAATGTGCTTAAAAAATATTATGATTAATTTATCATTAGTATCATTATTGTAATTAATATTATTATCAACATAACTACATTTTAAAATTAGTATATTTAAACTTGCTATATTTTAAAAACCGCTTGCAGCGTGATGTGTGTGTGTTGGAAATACTTTTATTAAATAAACATTTTTGTGTATATTTAATTATATATAGAAATGTTTGCCGCGACATGGGAATTAAACATTGTTCAAAAGAATTCGAACTCGATAACATTATCCAATCGAATGGAATGACATGAAAAAAAAAGTACTACAGTGCAAGAATTTTTCGTTGCAATTATTATCAGCGGCCGAAGAAGATATCACTTTTTTATCATCTCTTTGTTGTACACCCGCTGATTGTTCGGATTCGATGAAATTCGGTGTGTTTCATCGCGCACTTATTACCATCGCGCGAACAACAGAAGCGGAATTATAAATCAAAGACGAGCGCATTGGGACGACAACAAATATCGAACTTGCAACTTTCAATTGCCGGATCATTGCGCCCTTTGTTAGCCATCCCTCTCTTTTTTTTTTTTATTGTCATCGTATGTCTTCTGGGGGCCACGAGGCGACACCGATAAATCCCTCTTCCCTTGTTCGCGGGGAGCACGTCGAGCCGGCCTTCCGGTGACGGACGGCCGCGTAGAAATTGACTGACGACGACGACGTAACGTCGAGACACGTGTCATTCGTTTAGGGAATATTCAACCGTAAATATTAACGCGACACACAGCGGTCCGTGTGCGATTTTTCGTTAGAGCTCGACATTTTGTTTCGAATACGTCGGCAGCGTAAATTATGACGCGTCCATATACATGGAATGCTCCCTGAACTCCCGACTGTAATTTTAATCAATGATTTCTCTCTTTTTCCATTTTGAGATCTTGAATTTAGAAAATCGATACGTCGCAGATTTCTAATCAAAATATCAAACGCGAACTTTATTTTATATTAGAGAAATATTCGACCGATAATGTGAAAATACAAATTAAACGAGAACGCTTTCAACGATCGTAGCTAGATCTTAGTGCTTGTATTTATTTGTGTAATTTTTGTATACTTTCTTCAAATTCACTAAACTGCGCGCCGAATTACTTTTTCAGTTATAACACAGCTTTAAGTTGAATAAGAAATCTGGCTGAGGTGTTATTTTTCGCAACAAATTCTTTACAGTTTTTTCG
>QKQZ01014375.1:0-25485 GCA_003595255.1 Solenopsis fugax
GGGACACACTGCCGACGACGTTTAATCCATTTCGAATTCCGGTGGCCCTCTCTACAAAAGGCGAAGACAGAACAATCGCGCCCGCGCGAGGCAAATGTTAGCGGAAGCACAAGCGACGTGAGATAATGGAACTTCCTGCAGTTATATCAGACATAATTCTCCGCCGCACGAGACGTCTGATGTTTTAACGTCTGAAAAAATACGGAGAACCGACTTGAGAGAGCGAAGGGAAATTCTTGGGATAAAACAAAATTTTTCCTTATTACGGCCGCTTGCAGAGGAGAGAGATATTTCACGAATAATTAAAATATATATCGTTTGAATTTTGATTATTTCTAAATGGAATACGTAAAATATGAAAATTACTTTAGCCTTTGAATGCGGGCTTCAAGGAGAAATGTATTCATAAGTACACTTTTTAATCGCGTCACGATCTAAATGCCATCGAGTGTAACGTGAAATTATGTTAGATGTTAGTTGCGCACACACAGCAATTGCGCTCATTCACCGTTCCGGTGATCTTGATATGATCATTTCGCGACAAAGCAATGACATACACGCGAACTGCGAATTCATTTGGTACTCGAAGTAGTTGACGCATGCGTTACATAATTATTAACATATGCACATACAGAATGATTTTATTTAAGTATCTAAAAATTTAGATGAATACAGATCTGAAAAGAATTTTATTAGACCATCAAAATAATTATGTAGGACGTTCAAGCTGATTGCTAGAATGTCAGAACTTTTTGCAACATTGTTCATCATGCTTGAACATCCTTCATAATTATTTTGATGGATTACCACTTAATGCATACCTTCGTTTTCCTCATGGCACACATGTCATTCGTGTCCATCGTTAATTTTCATCATTTTTACGAGAGGAAGAAGTAGTATTATGACCACTCGTTTATATTTTATACAATAACTTTGTTAATAATTTATATTTTATATTGCTACTTAACGGTTACATTTATCAAAGTGTTGTTTAATAGATTCTAGAGTCAAAATCATGAAATATTTATTACATTAAATATTATTTATAAAAAGTGGCATTC
This sequence comes from Solenopsis fugax, assembly GCA_003595255.1. Classification (NCBI taxonomy): domain Eukaryota; kingdom Metazoa; phylum Arthropoda; class Insecta; order Hymenoptera; family Formicidae; genus Solenopsis; species Solenopsis fugax. The sequence goes on from QKQZ01014375.1 coordinate 1,062, forward strand.
CATAATGGGTCTAAGAGGAATAGGGGTAGTAATATGATCCACCACAAAAGTAAAGTTCAAAAATTGGTTTTGTTTAAAAAAGACTATTTTGTTAGAAAGATATATATGTTTAGTCGGTTTTCCATTACCAGTAGATAATCTACTAACTGTGCTTCCACTGATTTCTACAGGCATTATTGGCTTTTGTCCTAACCTCATATTTATACGTTTTTCTGATGGCAAGTTTTTCGCAACCAATCTCCGAAGAGTACTTCTAGAAACTTTAAACAAATTTACTGCTCTTCTGTAGATTAACTTTTTTGTTCTTCTACCTACTGCTTGTTGCATAACTTTCGCGTTTTACGTCTTCCTTTGCTTTTCTTTTAAAGTACGTTGCTATTTTGGCATCTATCATACAAAATAATATAACATATTGCAATATAAAGTAATTGCCACATAATTATGGAAAAAATGAAATATTGCAAATGCATAATCTCTTTCTACTGTCGATAAACAAAACTAAAAATCTAATAATGGAGATACGAATGCCATAATACCTATACGACCCGTAATATCACCTTTTCCTTTAAATAAAAATTATTAAGTGATACTTTGACATCTCTAGAAGGTATTTGCATAGTTATTAAAAACAATTTTAAGCCGACAAGATCAAAGAAGTGTACGTTTCCATGCAAAAGTTTATAACTGAAACAGAATTGATTTGAAGAAAAATATTTTGATATTTTAAAAAGTTGACATTCTCCAAACTACAATAACAAAAATAGTTCCAATATTTCGGCTGTCGAAAAGTTCAGTAAGCCGAAAATGATCTTTTTTAATATGAATATATAAATATATATTGAAGATATATTACATTTAAATTTTAAATAATGCATTTTTTTATTAATGTAACAGTACTTAAAACTAATCACAAGAAATATTTGTTAATATTATTTTGAATATTCTTTGAATATAATATTCAAAATAATATTATTTGAATATGTTTATCTCAATTAATATAGTGACGTTCTTCGCATTTTAGTTCAAAATTATTGCTTAAATTTCAATTTTTTTCAATAAATCTTGCAATATAAACAAGAATTAATTGAAGGTAAAAAAACAAAAAAAAATATTTCAGTTGAAGTGAGATATTTATTTTATACACGAGAGCCATCTTGGATTATTCGTATTCCAGAGTGAATTTCCGATGTATGCTAGATAAAGGACATGCACCAATCAACGTGCTAAATCTATTCCTTAATACTAAACTTTTTTTAGAGAGGGAATAAAGTCTTTTGTTCATCCAAGTATCTTTAGTATTTCAAAATGCGCAGGATTACAACACAAATGTCCTAATGTGTACTTGTCCTAAGTGTTATTTTTAGATCTGCATTTAGTTAAATTTTTAGATACTTTTGCAAATCCGTTTTTTCTATGCGAGTGTACAAGGAAAGCTATGATTGCTGAGTCTTTATATGTAGACATTCTCCCGCTTTTTTATCCGGTTGCAATCAATTTGAAAATATACATCGTAGTGCGTCTCGTCACCGTTTGCAAGACGGAAATGTACGTCCGTTCAATTAGTATCGTTTTCGCTAATGGCGCCATACCGTGTCGGCGAGGATGACGATGGAAGAGAGAATTTTGATCGCGTGTTTCCGCGAAGGAACTGAAACTGCGCATGAATAATCATGAACGCTCCAGTCCAGTGAGTCGACGGGACCAACAGCGATCGAAGGCGGGCAGAGTCCAAATATATTTACATATTTTTCATCACGCTGGCGTTGCCCGACCAATTCGCTCGGGAGTGGCTTTATTCGCATCGGTCATCCGCGCGAGATACTTGAGAGATTGGGAAAATAAATATCTGTGTGGTCTGCGTGAAATAAATATTTTATTTACTGTTTTCAGTTTGTTTTCCGCGTACTTTCCTTTTTACACTTGCAAGCGAAACAGTCCAAAATACGACTTATCCGGAGAATCACTAACTTTAATTGCCTGCAGTAGCTGGTGCGACTAATGAATTATTAACGTTTCTAAATATTAGTGACAGGTTTGCCTGTTTTCTCGTTTAATGCTTTAAAGCACGATATATAACAAAGGGCAGATATATAACAAAATAATTCCTAAGAGTAGAATTCCATACAATGGTACGTTTGACCACCGCCTGTTCTCCGTCTACCTCGCGACATGATTACTGCTTTCCGCGGAGCATTCAGGGAACACTTTCATCTCGGTTCCTTTTAGACTAGGTAAGAATTCGTACTCGCCCTTTGGCTGGGACTTAAGAGCGTCATTCAATTCAGATCCCGATTTCCACAGTCACGTCCAGCAATCCTTATAAAGTGAGCAAAGTCGAGGGATACTTTCTAGATAATCTTCCTTGCGACATGAAGTTTACTCTTTCGCTCCGAAAGTTTTCAAAATTTCTTTGGCATTGTTAGTATATTTCGTTATTTTCAATCTGAACTGTATAGGAAGTGTTTCTTTAACTTTCTTCAACTCGCCAAGAATTCTTTAGTCACAAACCAGAATGCATTCGTCAAATCGAAGCAGTGCAGGAAGATGGCAATTCTGCTAATAATTTTCAAAGTTATGGCTTCAGTGTCGTCGACAGACATTCGTTTCCAATTGTGCCGAGGAATCCATCTGTCTATTGTCGACGGAATATCCGGCGACGTGATGATGTACTCCATATACTCCATGCGTTCACGTGCATGTAAACAGCGATGTACCCAACAAAAGGGTGGTGTGGGTTGCTTCGTTTCTCTCGATCCTCTTCGTTGCCATAGAAGGAACGAAGGAAGGCAGCGGTAATGTGGAGGATGAGAAAGAGGAGCAATAGGAGGAGAAGGAGGAGGAGGAAAAGGAGGCGGTAGGTCGGAGGACTACTCTGTTTGCTAATTACTCGGCGTCGGCACATTTGCATCCACGTTCGCGCCAGCCCTCGGCTGGTGGCGTTAACCTTCTCATTAAACGTAATTGTTTGCAATAATTTGATGCCACCTGTCTCCCTCCGGCCGTTACTACAGCAGGCAACTTCTACACTAAGTCTCTCGCTTCGCTACCTTCCTGACTGTTGCATCCCGCCGCCGTCACTGTCTTCTCCATCGTCGCCATATATGCGTGCCCGACCTTCTCGCGCGTTTAGTTTGACGGTGGACCGCTCGTGCGCCCGTTTCCCAAGGCGCGAATATACATGTGGGAGAGATTCTGATTGTACATTGCTTCCTCAAAGACGTTACCGCGGTACCACGCGGAAATGTCCGCCATGACGTTTCGTATGCTTCGTGGCCTATATATTGCATCTTGGTAAATCGATATATGGGTACAGTTAATGAGATCTGTCAACGGCGTTAATGTACAGAACACTATATCTATGAAAATTCCCTGAGAAGTTTATTAATTTTTTAATTACTCTAACAACTTAATTTATTCATATTTACGTTTAAATAACTGCATATATTTACTAATGAGATAAAATATTATTCGCAAAATTGGAGACATTTTATTAGGTATACAAATGAATAATTCGCTATTTTTTTATGAAATTTAGTATTATCGAAACATACTGATATATTTTTCAATGTTTTTCTCTTCTTTCAAGCAAGTTATAGATTTCGGTTCGATAGAAAAACTGATATTGTCTTGCGATGAATTCATCAAATCACTTTTACTTCAACATTTCTGAATTTCTTATCAGTCAAAACATGTTGTATCGAACGGAACAAATCTCGTTACAATCCAAGCATTGCCGTGCAGTAATTTGATTGGGCGACGACCTTCTCCTATCATCCAGTTGCAGACACTAACTAAAGCTCGGACTGCGGTGAGATTGGTCAAAGATACACTAAAGATGCAACTTGGTCAGATTATCATTTGTTCCGTTCAATACAACACGTTTTGCGGCGAAAAATATTGAACAATAATGGAGATTATTCATTTCATGATTAAACTACATCGGTACGTTTCGACAATATTGAATTTTATAAAAAAAATAGTAGACTATTTGTGTAGACCTAATAGAATTTCTGAGTCGATGAAAGGATTATCGAATTCAGATAGGAATATGTATGTACATCTGAGATACGATGTTCCATAGATTTGAGATCGATTATATCGGCACGATAATCTAATTCGTTTTTCTTTTATTAACGCAAAAGAAACTGTGGGTAAAATGATGAATGAATGGTTATACGATCACGCGGAGTGCTGCTAGTCGTCGTTATCGGTGCGTCACGTCGGCGTATAACTTTTGTGAAACTTCGCGAATCTTCACTGTTTGCCCTGCAAACTCGATATAGCCTGTATCGCCTCACAACGCTACGGCCAATAAGTATTCGCAAACGATAAATCCTTCTCCTCGCTTTCGTTTCCGCTGCTTCCTGACAAACTTTGCTCCGCCGCGAAAGAGAGAGAGACGCAGTGGGCAATTCACGGAACTTTTCTACGTCTTCTCTGTAAGTCGTCCCGAGAATACCGAAGCGAGCTTTATCATACGAATCAAAGTGTGTACTTTTGTGCCGCGAATTACGAGATGCATCAGTCAATATCAAGTACGTCTCTCTCGATACGCGACGCATTAGACTGATAGCTTCGACAGGAAGCACTTCGTCTCGCGACGCTCGTGCTACATAATTTAGGTTTACCAACGTGCGAATTACGAGCAACGAGCGCGGGAGTAAAGCGCGCGAGTCTATTTAATTATCTCACCGTCGCCAAAAATCCGCGGCGCGAGACAATGACGCTCCTGACGGCCGCATTAAAACTACACGGGCGCGCTTTTATGCCGCAGTTATCGAGAAGCGCATAGAGCACATCCAGCCTCGACGTCGGCGTCCGTTGCGTTTATTTAACGCAATATTTTGCCGAGCACGCCGCCTCGCGTCGATGAACCGTGACGGTAGATAACGGTGTCAGAGAGACAGACGTGGCAGGTAGATAGTAACCGAGACGAGAGAGAGGGAGGTGGAAAGGGGGAAGGAAAGGAGAACGAAGCGCGAAGAGACGAGAAACCCGGAAAGATCGCAGCGACGTTCGCGTAAGACCCGACCTAAGCAGCTTATCTGTTGATGATGCGCTGTATTTTCCGCTGATACTCCCGCAGCTCTCCGCCTAACACGACGGAGTGTTCCCGTTTGATAGCGTAGTCGTTTTCTCCCGCATAACCCAACCTTATCCCCCACCTGGCACGGCATGGTCCAGGCAGTAGTGTTCTTAGCCTCCGGCTCTTTTGGCCTTCGCTCTTCGTCGTTATAACCCTCGTCTCTAACTCTGCGCCCACGTCTTCCGTCTCCAAGAAATCCGCCACCGGCATCGTCGACGTACGTGTACCGTACTGTGGCTTCCCCTCCTCGAACAACTCCCTTTGGCAACACGTCTCATCGTCGTCGTCGTCGTCGTCGGAGTAGTAGTAGTAGTAGAAGTAGTAGTAGTAGTAGTAGTAGTAGTAGTAGTAGACGACGACGTCACCCTCCCGATTTCAACCTCCCTCGGCGTCTCCGCCCGACGCGTGTCCGACGATTTACGAGACGTTCATTATATGAGACTACCGCGAATTATGGAGGCTGTCGCGCGTGCGGAAGGTCTCGATACGCAACACGTCGATATCTATATAAGATACGTACGAATGTGTCAGCGGTTAAATTTTCACGTTCAGTAAACCGCAAAAATAAAAATATCCACTACACGATCCATGACGCTTCCATTAACGTGGCATTAATAAAACATTTTATGCCGGAATTAACGAGTTACTGCCCACTGAATCGCGAGCGTAATCCTTAGTAATATTAATGTATCACTGAAAGAGAGAAGCAAATTAAATTGACGTTACTCAACTATATTCGATTATTGATACGTTAGCGGCGCCGAACGTTGATGCATTAGTGAAACGCTATATATTTCATCGAAATAGCCTAATGAAATTGTATTGCCCTACTTTTCTTTTTATAGAAATGAATGAAATAATTTACTTGTATAATTATGATATTTCATTTTGGCGGTCTATTTAACTCCAAATAAGACACTTTGAGATCGAGATGTTTCATCAAATCTAAGCAATCCTTAAGTTATAATACTTACATCAGTTTCATTATTTAATGAGCGAGAAATTACTAAATGTATTTGAGTTCTCTTTCATGTTATACATTTATGACAGGTGAATTGTATCAAATATACACGAAGTGCGAACTGGCTACTAAACTTTATTTAATATGAAACCTAAAGCTTCAATATTAGAGAGAATTAATCAGCAGAGTAACGGTAGATCCTCGAGTAATTTCGTTACCTAATTTAAATTGACCGGAGGACAGGTATTTATCCACCCTTACCACTAATTATCTATTCATCTCACGTGTTTGCGGCCGTCAATCGGCTGTTCTATTTCACGTATCGTACCGTAGCGATAATTATAAATAAATATCGATTTCGCTTGTGTCCCGCGCTTTGAGCCCTTCCATCTCCCCCCTTGTATACATAGTAATCATTAATCTCGCTTTCGCAAATTGACAGATATCACATCGGTGAGCCTGTTTAAAAGAAAATGATCCATTTCCTCGGCTCATTTAACATTAAATATGTATACGCGGAATACATCTTATAATTAATCACGAACGTGTTCGTAATGCGGACTAAAATTAATCAATTAACGTGTAAATAATTACACCGTGCTGCGTTGCAACAATTCAAGAAAAGCCATTACCTTATTTGCAAAATGCTTTACACGATGGCGAAATCGCTCTCAGAATAGCAGCGAGTAATCAGATTCGCCGCTAAAGAGAATAATTTCTCTTGTTCGAGATCGTTCTTGTTTTCGATAAATAGTTACGGTCGCTCACGTAATTTTCACTGGCGCGCGCACTGCCGAGTTTGGAATTATGCGACGACAAATCCTCGTGGCGTAATGAACCTGTTTCGCATATGCCAAACCGTCGTTATACAAGATTATGGCACCGAAACGCGCGATGGGGCGCCTTAACCCGTAAGCTTCTCAAGTGCTGTACCGTGTTCCGAATGTCGAGGGCCCTATATTAAATATCTCCGCGTCAGCATTCCGACCGCGGAATATATCTCTAGAAGCGAAGAACAACGCTTCTCCGAAACAAAAGCCGCGCGTTTCGTTCAGATGGATGGATGGATGGATGGCACGAATAAAAAAAAATAGGATGAAAGTATATATCGACGTAGAAATATTGGCATGCCGATTTATTAATGGTAGTTGGTACAATTTCGCTTGGCGATCAGCGAATACTTTCCACAATATCCGCGTTGATATCCGCGGAGATGAAAGCAAAGCTGTGACACTTTTGCAAACCGCGTGGAGGATGTGACGATTGAATAATATAACGATGGCATTAAGAGATAGCGTCCGTTCGTATTTACGATTAATGCATTTTGTTCGCAGTAGTAGACAAGCAGATTTCCAACTTCTATCCGGTTAGAAGCCGGTATCGGACTAACAATGCGCACATACTCAAGCCCGTCGCGCGTCGCTTCGAATAGACACAGCTGCGGCATAGAATGAAATTATGACACGGTCGCGGCATTGTCCGCGTAAATGCAGAAAAATGTTTATGTACTAACAGTAGATATGGAAGTCCATATAAAATATCTTACAGCCGTAGCTCGCATGTAACCGTGGTGGTTATCTTCCGCACATATATCTGTTATTTTGTGAAAAAGATGGCAATTGCATTCTTGCCTCTAATTTCCGGAACTTTCATAAAGAAAAGCGAATATGCGCGGCGCAAAAGCCTAAAGCTTTTCTCTTTATTTGCGAAATATTATGTTTTATACAAATTATTCAATTACAGTAACGATGCAGTATTTGCAAATTAATATTACGTACGTTGCATTCGCGTATAAAAATATTATCAGAGACAAAATTATTGTGCATGCTCTGTGTCTACATACAGAAGTACTGTGTATACGAAACGGAATTATTTAAACAATGGCTCAATTATTAAAGCGTGCAGCTTAATAAACGAGTTATTATACGTACTTCGCCAATTGCAACGCTAACGACACAGTTGACCGACACGATCTAGGATAGAGCGCGACTGTGCGACGCGACTGAGCCACGACGAAAAATCCGAATAATTGACATCGCGGTGGTTAACGGTGCATGATATGAGGTGTGCGTGCGAAGTGGAAAAAACTCGTATAAAATAAAAAATGTATCGCATAACTGGCGGCGGGGAGCGCGCGCCCGCGCGCATGCGAGATAGAACGTGCGTCGGTCGCGGGGGAGGAACGTCAAAAGCAGCCGTCGAAATTGTCCAGGATAAAAGTGGGTTTCGAGCACGGGAGCCGAGGGGCGGGGGAGGGAGCCGGGAAGAGAAAAAAACGCGAAGCAAACTGGCACGCGCTATCGTATCGGACCGATCGATGCACCCGCCCGTCCGTTGCGTGTAAAAGGGCGAAAATGCACCGCGACCTGTCCAAAATCGAAACGCACGGCTGCACTACAACGGTGCAGAGACCGGTCTGTTGTAGGCAGATTTTGTCATGCGTTTGTACATAGAATCGAACCTTTAACGCAGATACCAATTTGCGCAATTTTTTTCATGCGCTTCCAATTTTTCATTTGTACGCTGCGAATGAGGTAAATTTGTCGCGAGTAAATTGCTTTCTCGCCATTTGATCATGCCAACAAAAATATTTTTTTTTTCTGGGTCACTATAAACGAGTGTAATAATAATTGGATCAACCTATTCTTTTTGTTATTTCTTCAATTTTTTTTATATTGAAACAATGATTGAAATATTATAATAATTATTTGTCAACACTTATCTTTCTAAGGAAATCATTTTTATCTTTATTAGGAAATTTATTAAACATGAACTTTATTCGGTCATAGCTGAATCTTCGTTAATATTTCTTGTGTGATTTTATATTCCTTTTCAAGTTCGAAGTGATTAAGACGTTTGATCCGGAAAAGTTCGAGATGTTACTTTTCGCAACAATTTCTTTACAGTATTAGGAGAGAAAGGGTAATAGACCCAAATATCGCTATATTAAATTATTAATTTAATATCTTGATTTTACTATTCTTGTTCAACTTGAGAAGGCATATAAAATCACACAAGAAATTTTCAGCACGAAGAGCAGACTGAAAAAAAAAGTTTGTCGAAAAATGAAAATATTTAATTCGATACATTCAATTAAATATTGAGTTGGTTTAATTAATTGGTGATTTAAAAATTTCAATGATTGACATGAATGAACTATATCTTTTTGTGTATTGCTAAATAATTGTCGAATCAACTCAATGATTAATTGAACGTATCGGACTAAATATTTGTCAATAAATTTTTTTTCCAAGTGCGGCTATAGTCGAATATGACTCATTTTTAGTTGTGTTTTCACGTTGGTCTATATTTTCCTATTAATTATGAAATTTATTTTTTTGGATCCATTTCAAAAATGTTTCTATGCAAAATGTTTTTATGCACGAACCCAACATTTAGCGATCGAAATCGTTCCATCTTATGTTAAATTGTAAGGGCACTACGACAATGGACAATTACGCCGTCTGTATTTATCAACAAACACGATTAGTTAGTAAACAGTATACGATTGCCATTATCACGCGTGTATTGATCCGCTCATGTATTCATCCGTATCTCACCTCCAGACATTGGACGTGAGTAAACATATTTATACGACACGACACGGCACGGCATGGGACGGGGATGTTAATGATAATGTAAGTTTACGCCTGGTATTCGCAAACCAGACGTAAGTGCCGAGAGGACGGTTGCGTTCGCATTGGCACTGATCCAGCTACCTATTTAATCTACGGACGTGACATATTCCGTGTTATCCTTGAACCATGCCGTTTGCAACTACACGCTGCATTATATGAAGATAAATATGCGCGATTGTTGGACGATTTGGCGAAATGGCGATTCGTTTATCGGCAGGCTCCACGGCTCCACGAACGCAAAACTTTTAATTCGAATTTACGGGTTCTCGAGCCGTCGATACTTGGACCGTAAATGCAGTTCATGAGTATCTCAATATCATCAGTTATTTCGTTTCGCCCGTCATGGAGGCATTGGGCGTGGGCGCGAGGATGAGATCGGTTTCCGTGTGCGGTGTTATAAAATTTTCATAGCCGCGATGTGTATGCATTTTATTGTCGCCCGTTATTATGACCGCGCCCACTTTTGATGCTTCGCCGTAACGTTGCATTTTGCGAAACTTTCGTAAGCCGGATAATGGCCCGCGACGGGAATCCATTCCACCGGTGCGAGACGGCCCTCCCATTGTCCCCGAGAGAGAAAGAGAGATAGATCCCACGTTCCTGATAAATCCATGCCATAATATTATATATTACTCCTGATAAATTGCTAACTGTTGCGTCCGCAAAGCTTCGCGAAGCGCGCGTCTATAGAAATTACGGATCGCATTTTCGAGGTGACATCACACTGAAATTGCCTCCTCTTTCGCGCGTAGCGTCAACAAAATGTCTTGGCGCGACCGTTTGCTTTTCCGCCCTTTCATTACCGCTGCGCAGCGAGAGACGCGCGAAAGCGTCACGCCCGTAGATGCGCACAGTTACTTAACGACTGCACACAAGACCCTGCATAAACCAACAAATCCCGCCTTGGCGCCGAGTTACAGGTGTCGTGAAGGTAGCACGCCAATTATAGTAAGTATTCATCGAGCTCTCGCGCAACGATGTAATTCTCGTAACGAGAGCCTGGATTGCAATCATTGTGTAGTCTGTCGGAACGTGACGTGAGGGGCGAGCGCGAACAGGCTCGGTACACATAAACAAAGTACTACGTATACGACGCATTTATTACGAGCACTTGCGGGAGGCGATAATCGTATTAGGTCCGCCGATATCTGAGGATATTAATCTGGAACGAGAGTTGCATATCGTCGCGACCGTTACCGCTTCATTTCCCATTCAATTACTCGCGGCGGTGTGGTGGAATGTTTCTAGGACAGTGCAATGGAACGGCGCGACGAACGTCATGAATTTCAGTCCTACGTTTGTGTCTATACATCCCATGTACACATCTACGTACAAGGGAACGTGAGATGATAAATTATGCCCAAGCTGCTAATGCGAATGACATTCTAGATCGATGAATGTGATAAATTGCCCATTAATTGTTAAGTATTATTCAAATCTGTTTCTTTAGGTGACGTTAGTACATGAGGAGAATTTTCTCTTCAAATTTATCCTTTCAAAATCATGATAGTCTCGTGAGATAATTACAATTTAGTATAATTTAACCCAACTATTTTATATTATAGAATAATTTTAAATTTTATTGAAAATACTAAAATGTTCTAAATTCTCTTAATAAATTTTACTAAAAAGTATAGTAAAATTCTTCAAAGTCCATGTTGTCCCACGACTACCATGATTTTGAGAGGAAAAATTGTAAGAGAAATTCTCTCCGTGCACATCTCACCCTTTCTTCAAAGGGCGTAAATTAAAAAAAAACGTGATTTTCGAATTATTATCATAAATGAGTTAGATAAACATTACCCTAGTCATGAGAAATTTATTTTTTTTTAAATTGTGTCGTTTAGCAACCTTGTTTTAGAAGTGACACAACTCAGAAACATGATTTTCGAGTTATTACTATGAATGAAGTAGGTAAACATTAGTTAACCTTATAGTTAATAATTTTCTGTCAAGTTGAAAAATGGTTTTTCTTTTTTTCTCAGAAAATTTAATTTTTTTAATTGTGTCATTTTTTAAGAAAGATTAGATAAGACACGCAACTGATTCTTTTGGATACTGAGCCGATAAAAGCTGTTAACACTTACTTGCATTTTCAAACGTTTTCTTTACGTCTCGCAGCATAAGTTGTGCGTTTATATTTTTTGCGATTTATGCATATTTGTAGGTAAAGGGGCTCTCTTACAAAGACCTCAATGTCTCAGTCTCTTTGCACGAACCTAGTATATTAACGTCTCTTAATTAATTAAAAATGCTATTATTAATATTGCAACATCCTAAGGATCTCTTTGCTCCTTGACGCGAAATAATCGCAAAAACGTAAATTAATTGCGTCGGAGCAAAACTGTCGCGTTTTATGTTGCATTTGAATGCACTAGCTTTGTGACGGTACTCGGAGGAAGCTGCTTATTGGACGCTCGGCTTTGCGAAATTACGCGTGTCCCGCTATAGTCCGGCAGCCTCTCTAGACGAGAAAGTAAGAGGTCGGGTTGTATTTCTGGGAAAGGAAAACCGTCGAGTGCACTGCCGTTTTCTCTGCGACGATTAATTTCCGGTAGCTTGGACACTGGCACTTTATTACTCCTCGCCGGCCAAGGAACAGGAGTGAAGTAACTACACCGAAGGCTCTATAGGATTTCTTCACCTCGCTTTACACGTACTTTCACGGAGAACATTTATTTTTGCGGCTAACAATACGGCGCAAAGCGTGTCGTTTTGCTCTCTGCGGCGGCTATCTACTTATTTTTAGCCGTCATTTTTCACACTTTCTTCTTCTACTGTGTCTCACTAACGTTACTGCAACCTTGCCAAACGCGCGTTTCATTTGAATAAATGTGCCGAATGTTGCGGATTCTCCATATTTACATCCGTAATGTTTCATCCACTACATTACTCTACATACATTTCGCTGTGTGCGTTTCATCTACATTTTTTTGGTAGCGTATGTGAACAACGTTCATGTAACATGACGTAAAGTTCTAATTAGCGTGTCGTACAAATGCCGAGAAACATCAGAGTTCTGTCAGAGAAATCGAGGATCTTTTTCGATTTCTCTGATTATTTTTTTTTTCATTTAAAATCTAATTTTCTCGCTTAATATAGTTCCATCTTCTCATTTTCGTTCTTCCCATTGAATAATGTACGTGAGGGCTAGTTAGTCGATTACATTACGCGCTTCTCTTTTTTTCTTGTCTACTTTTCGACGTTTCTCGGCGAGAATGTTGCGTGAAAGTGCGTTATATAGAAAGAGTCGAGCACCCTCATGCGCAGTTCATGCTCCTTCATCTTCTTTAGACCCTACAAAGGAGGACGCTCATCGGGACCCTCTGCCTGCGCAAGAGCGACCCTGCCACGCTGTAACGCAAGGTACATCTTCATTCTTAGAGTTCCAGAAAGCAATTTGTTCTGTCTACTTTGCACTGATGAATGTCGCGTATTCATAAGGCTGTTAGTCAGCCGAGACGCCGGAATGCTCGACAGTTCGGAGAGATTAGTTGGCGTGAATTACTGTAAAATATGACGGAGATAAGGGCTAGGCGGTTACAATCGTCGCGCCACGTGCAAACCGTGTCGTTCGTCGCTCTTTTAGCTAGGAATTCGTTTGTGTGAAATTGAATATTATTTGCGATAAATACAATGGGATGAAAGCTTTCTCACAATTGAGCGGTGTGATATAATGTCACGCTTATAATACCATTCGTAATTTTGACAAATGAATGCGTCTGCAAAATACATATTATACTCAAAACACGAAATATTAATATAATAATAGAAATAAATTACAAAAGTCTAAAATTTTTATAGATTTATATATTTAAATATTACATATATTAGACGAATATTATCAAACATTTAATTTAGTTTTGTGTTAGTTACATGTCGAGATATCATCACATCTGAATAGTTTTCAATGAAACTCAACTTCAGTTTAACTTGTATCTGGACAGATATGGATCAGATGTATTTTGGTTTGAATATAGATATATAGTAGTTAGGTTTGATTATATTTAAATGGATACAGTCAGATCTGAACTGTTTCGACAAAATACAACCACAGATATAGTCAGATCTGAATAGATGATTAAATCTGAGCCGTCGAAAACCAAGTTTGACTACACAGAGATATGATTACATATGAATGAACATATATGATCTGTGCAGTCATAAGAAAGCATATCTCATCATATTTGATCAAATGCAATTTGATAACTTGATCTAATTCTTTTTTCCTAAGATATGTGTAAAAATTACATATTTTATAGTGGAAATATAAAAAATAAAAAGTGAATGTGAAGTTATGTATGAACTAATATTTAGTATTATATTTTTGCATGCATCTGCAAAATTCTAGAAAGTATCGTGGAATTTTCAATTTTATACGGACATTGCAACATATATCTTATTAGATTTTATAGAAGCGGCGGACTGTAACGCACGTCAGCAATAGCTACGTTTGATCTTGCGCGTATCATAAAATTCTGATTCTTATACGTCTCGGTAAATCGTGACGTTCCATATCGTGGATCAAGTACCGTGACTTGAGAGCGCAAAATCAAGATTCGAGATACATTAAATTAAAGCTTCCTCTGACATAGGGGAATATCGAGAGAGATCGAGTGTATTGTGCGACAACATTCCGTAATTTATAATTCTTTGTTCATGTCACGGCAAGCAAAAATTATTATAACAACGTAAAATAAACGAGCGTATTGAAAACGCAAATGTTTGTTCTTTTAACGTCACGAGCAACAAGCAATTAATGGAATTCAGACAGCACTGTGCATAATATCTGCACTGGATACGCAAAATTCGCCAGGCCTTAATCTTTTGTACATGGCAAATAATTTAATTAATTAAACGTATTTTATTGGCACCTGGCATGTGATTATTATTAAACACGCTTTCACAACGCTTGACAGATTCTCAAAAAAGATTCTATTGTTCTTATTATAACCAGCCATTTATGAATTAATAATTTGCATAAATCTCGCATGATTTCACTACCTGATACGAATTTTAGACCACGAATCAGACAAAGTAATCCTTATCGATTTTTGCCCATTTATATCACAATTTGTCAGAAAATTAGATTTAAAAGTGTCGAAATATCATTTTCAGGAATTTTTTATTTAAAATAGTTCAAAAATGTGACCCGAGATAGTAGTTCTGCAAACGGATTCGTTTTTTGTGTCAAAAGAATTACCTTGGCCTGTGATTTAAAAAAAATTTAAATTCGTGTGCCAATGTTCTATATTGACTTCGTATTTGCTATTCGAACTTTTATCTCAGATTAATGCTGTAGCTTTTAGATCTCGAATCGATATCAGGATATTCTAGTTGTAAAAATTCACGTTGTCCTCGTCGGCACTTTTCACCGAAGATTGTGGGGGCAACGGGGCAAAACGGGATAAGGGCCAATCGAAAATTCTATCGCGAACAGCGAGCCGAGACGTTTCTTTACATCTCGGGACGGGCTTTTATCGGCACTCGCTCGCTCGCGCAACGCCCCCTGATAAATGCGGGCATCGAACAAACTGGCAATCGATTAGAACAAAAAGCACCGCTGAGAACATTTTTCCACTTCTCAAACTTTTCGCATTACCGGGAAATAAGTTTACTTTTGTTCCTCCCTTTCGCGCTTGATCCCCAAATCGAGCTTCCTCCTTGCTTCCTCCTTACTTCCTCCTTGCTTCCTCCTTGCTTCCTTCTTGCTTCCTCCTACCGTACCTCTGACATCCTTACTGCCTTAGGGAACTTCTACGTGGACAATCCCTTCGCCAACGCCCGATAGCATCGAGTGGGACCCCTTCCTGTTTCCGCTTGTGCGCTTAAGTGAAAAGTTAGAAATATCTGTTCGGAAAAGAACGTTTTATAATTCATTGTACAAGAGAACGTGGCATTTTTTTTCGGGGGCTTCTTCATTGTAGCTCTTCGACGAACTTGCATTATTTGCGAAACGTTTTGCGAAGCTCGCAATGCTGAAATTTTGTATACCGTTGCACTTTGTTCGTACTACACACGCGAGCAGTATAAAAAAAAACGTTTCCTATTATATTCTTCGTCATTCACAGCATACTTAATACCATTCTTGTACAATAAGCAAAAGATTACGAAACAACCTTTCAGTATGCAACGTTGCTATGCAACATGTTTTGGAATTTATGACAAAAACGTTTACGTATCTTATAATATAATCGAAGATCTTTCAGAAACATGAGTTAGTAACAATTTCTAATGCAAAATTTATAGACAAATTAATTTTATGCATAATACTAATTATGTCATGTTTATACTAAATATTTACTACACAGAAAAAAAAATTAGTATTAAATCAAGAATTCATTATTTTATATATAAGCAAGAATATAACATTTTCTTGGAAGAATTTATAATCTTAAACAGACATAATTTGCTTACATGAAGAAAATTTTTCTCTTCATATAAACAAATTATGTCTGTTCAAGATTATAATTTCTTCCAAGAAGATTTTATATTCTTGCTTATATATGAAACAATGAATTTTGATTTAATACTAATTTTTTTCTGTGTACTTTATGTGTAATTTAATATTTCAAACGATGTCTGAAATATTAAATTACACATAAAGTACACAGAAAAAAATTAGTATTAAATCAAAATTCATTGTTCCACATATAAGCGACATCATTTCTGAATGGGTGGGTGCGTTAGGTGCGTATCTCACAGGTTACAATTATTACAATGCATCGCAGCGAGCGATGACTTATGGACCTATTAAGAGGCCAGCTCGCGACCGAAGCCCACTATTTCTGTCGAGAGCGTGCGCACAATGCGTGTATTTACGCAGCTAAGGTAATTCAAATTTAAGCCGATGCCATTGAGAACGCGGGTGGCGCATGGCGCCGGCGCTGCGCCTGTGGCACAATAGCCGTTTCCCGGCCCGAGCGGAAACGGGACGCAGCACGCGCGCACCCCAGTAAAATCGGATTGTTATTGGGCACACGGCTGCGCTACGTGCTACAGTATCTATGCTCGTACATGTATTTTACCCGCGCACCGTGTACGAGGGCGCATCATGCTGCTCACCGAGGAGCACCTCTCCGTGTGTATGCAAGTCTTCGGCGACGCTAAATCCTATTATGCATCAGACTAACGCCATACTAACGATTAACGAAGACGATCTGACCTCCGCGATGGAGGGCGAGGGTCAGAGGGTTGATTAAGTCGTTCGTTCTCGCAATCACTGTGATTTCAAGGGGAAGGAGAGATCGGAGGGACCGGAACCGTATATCTGGGTACAATGCCACGAATCAATGCGGGAAGGAATAAACGCGAGTATAAGCGAACGGCGCGCTGTTCCATAGTCATTTCGATCGGGTTGAGAGAGAGAGAGAGAGAGAGAGGCAGGCGGGCTATAAGTAAATGGAAGGATTCTCCGTCTGAAAGCCCGGGGCGTCCGCCAGTAAGATTGGCATAAAGTATGGATTCGAGACACGCGAGAGACGAGATCGGTGCCGCGCTGCCACGCCACGCTACGCCACGCCATTGCCACGCCACGCCACGCCGCGCCACATCGGTAGTCGCCAACCGATGGCGTGGCGTTGTGCGTAGGTGATCTTCGAGGGGACATAAATTTCCGCGAACTGACAGACGTGACAAACGCCCCGGGATCGCCACACCGCGCGGGCTTCTGTCTGCTCTCGCCATCTTTCAAAGAAGACGTTAGATTTAATACGGAGGGGATGATCGCCACGTGTTACGACAGTTTTATAATATCGCGTCGGGTTATCCCGCGAAATCCCGTACCACAATTCATCCGGCCGCGACGTACGTTCCTTTAAACTCGACGTCACGTCGAATCGTAAGGTACGTCACGTCGCCGCTTCGCGCGTCGCGAGCGGGCCCTATGAAGAAGAGGCTCGCGCTGACGCTGACGCGACAAACCTTCCAAATATATTACACCGACGCAACAATTTTCTTTAAGACAGTCATAGGTAGGCATAGACGACGACTTCCGACATTATCCGGCATTATCTCCCTCCGAATCATAGCTGCTTCGCTGAACCCTCCGGTACTTACAGACGAGTTATCTCGTCATTCCAACTTTGCCAGGGATATTTCAATGTCGTTCGCCCGATAGTACCGTACGGATATGAAGAGCATTCTTTCTGCAATCGGCTTTTTTTCGCAAACAGATAGATACGTGGGAAACAGCACTTTCTAAGATTTATCGGTTTATGTTACGTATTTTTGGCAGCCATTTTTACGTCGAGTCTGCAATTGAATCGGACAATATACGTCGTGCATCAACCGCGTTTATTTTTCTGACAAGCGGTAACGGGAAAACGAGAACGTTTCCGTAAGAAGCATCGCGAAGTTTCGCTCGTCTTCGAGCTAAATGTCTGTTAACGTCAGTCAAGTCGTGTCGATAAATCGCGGAGGCCAGTCTCCGAGGATCATTACTCTTCGAGTTTGCTGCGTTGCTCGATTAGATCTGTCGACCGAGCGAATATGACTCCCGCGCTTGCAACCAGTCTTTTTACATGCTGCAATTTGCTGCTGACGTAAAAAAAAAGCGCGCGTGCGCGGTAAAAGAACGGTCTCTAAAAATGTACGACCCATTAGTCGAAATTGCATTCCACCGAAACGATTGTAAAAATGTTACCGAGAAATGTAGCTGCATTTATTGCACTTTGCTTGTGCGTTATTGAATATTAGTGAGACTAATGCTAATTCGTAATACGTACACTGAAAGAATAAAAAAACTTTGCTGCAGTTTTTAAAAATTTTGCTAGATGCATATCAGAAAATAATTTTATGTAGGATTATCAAAATAACTAACCTAACCGATAAATCGTGATGATATTGCTGCAAAAAGTTTTGATATTTTAGCAACCAGCTTAAGCTGTAATATAAATTTTTAAAGCAACAATGAGCGAAGAAGAATCCTTTTTTTCAGTCGAGACTTAATCTAATGACGACTAATAACATTTATGTCAATTTTTATCAGTTCATGCATGAAAAGTACGGTTTTGCAGTTTCTAAAAAAGCATACAGATCAGAAAAAAATTGTTGAACTAAAATAATTACGTAGAGCGTTTAAACTGATTACTAGAATGTCAAAACTTTTTACACAGTATTGCTTTAATATCCTCTATAATTAATTTGATAATCCAACAAAATTATTTTCAGATCTGTATTCAGCTCAATTTTTTTTTATACTTGAACAAAACCGTTTTTATCGCATACAATCTGCGCGCAATCAATTATTAGTCACTCTTGAAACATAGTTCTAAATCGAAACAGGAATACCATAATATCACACAAATTAAATTGATAAGCAATTTAGTATTACTGATGCTAACAAGCATATCTAAAGACACTGTAAAGAATTCATTACGAAAAATATTATCTCAGCTAGGATTTTTAATTTCTTTTTTAATAGTTCAACATAATTATTTTCAGATCTGTATTTCAGCGTGTATTTCTTCCGTGTAAATAATCTTGCGTAATATGTTATATCAATGTGTTTTATTTCTCGTAAAAAAATTTCTCGTTGACTTAAGGAACAGGCTCTGATGAAATATAAGATCTGTTACATCCCTTTATGCGATACGGACTCGAAATGCGCACGGGCACGAAGTGCACCTACGAAGTAATTTGCAAGCTTCTAGCAGCACGTATACTTTAATGTCGGGAGCTTGACAAAGTTCGACGCTTAATTGACCCACGACCGTCCTAATATAACTTGGCTTCTGTCCACATGCGTGCTCCTCTATTTGGACGAATTAGAGAAGCCAGACGTTCGAACTTGGCGTAATTAAACGGCGGATGCACGCTGACCGAAAATTAAATTTCTCCACGTTGGCACGTCGATCTCGCTTGGAATTAGTTTGTGGCAAATTATGACGTAACTCCGTCAAACTATTTGACGTGGCGTCCCTCCGCGCCACCGCGATCGAGAATTTACCATTAATATTTACATCCAGCTTGACATTTATCATTTTTTCACAACCAATGAAAATTCGACTCGTAATCAAACGTTTTATTCGTGACGTTAGAGAGAAGTAAGAGTGTTATTATATTATACTTTTATTAAAGTTGTATGCGATTGATTTGATAAGTTATTAATCATTTATTTTGCATAATTTATTTGATGTAAATATTATATTATGTTCATTTTGTGTACATGCAATTTTAATTAGACTGCAGCACAATACTTGTTCCATAAGCATATATAAAAGTTAAAAGCGTGCTATACATCTCATCCTGTTAATATAAATTACGTACATATTCGATATTCAATTTCACACGCTCATGTGCGTCGAGGAAATTTTTATGTTAGCCCGCGATAATTTTATTCTCATTTTTTATTTGCATTTTTAGTATTCATGCCACACATAATTTCTTCCAGTAACATTTGCTGAAATATTAACCGCTTTTTTCTGAATCGAAATCTGCCAAGATACGGGATCGTAAATTCAAAGTGCAAAGAACAAACTTAAAATGAAAATAATACCTCACGTACCTCGTTTTTAAGTGCATGAAGCGAAACAACTTGAGTTATGATCCTTTCTCCCGATACATAATAACGCGAAGAACGAGAAGCATATCATCAAATGTACTTCGCATAAAATTCACAACTTTTATATTATATTGTATTACATTATTTGTATTTTCTATGTAGAAACGTTATTATAGCCTTGTTATTATAATATTCGTACATCATTATTATTGAATGTCATTATTCAAGAAAAAAGAAATAGTTCCATCAGTTTCTCGACTAAATCTCGTTATTTATAAAATAATTTTTACTCTCTTTTTAACGAAATAAAAAAAATCTGTACCATCAATAAACTGAAATTACGTGTCAGTTTTAATCGAGGTGTGAGGAATTTCTAAGGACTAAAGACTGATGGCGCAATTTTAATTTTGCACTTTGGAAGCCGAATCAAATGCAGTCTCAGAGTCAGCGCCGTTACCATGGCAATTACGCGGCCTTTTTATTCGATCGTTCGCATTTACGGTCGTTCGCTTCTGGAAAGACTAACGAAGTGTTTTATGTTCCCTTCGACGTCCTACGCGCGAAGTGGCGACCGCGCGAACGAACCGTCCGGTGCATTGAACGAAACGGCGTACGTGTATCCACTCGACCGGGACAAGAAAGAGGTTTTGTCGATAAATCGAAACACTGTGTGGCCGTACCAGTTCCGTCGGATAATTGCGCGCAGTAAATTAAAATTCGCGTTTTATTTTTTACCTGAAAATCTAGAGCGGCGTAGCAACGTCGTAAACACTTTTCCAAAGTCGATCGTTATTTCATAGCTTTGTGGCCACCGAGTTATTTACGAAATTTGTGTTTTCTCCGAAAAAAAGCTACAATTTTGCGTAACGCTTACTGAATAATGTGCGTGCGTACTTATGTGCATATGAATTAAATGTGACGATCGATCGTGTCAGTACTACAACGCGCAATTAAAATTTTTCATACATACGAGCTCCGCTCGAGTCCAAACGAGAGCAAAGGTCTGCATCTTTCATATCCGAACGGCCAATTGAATTATACACTGTCTCCATTTTTCTCTTTCAGTTTCCACGTTAACCCACGATAGGTGACATAAATTAGCAATTTACCCTCAAACGAGAACAAAGTTTCGCGCTAGAAAATGTCTGCGTTTTAACGACTAACTGCACCATCAGAGGAGAACTTGTGCCGTAATGACCTGAAAAAAAAGAGCATCGCGCGGACTTAATCCAGGCGTTGTCCGAACGTTTGCTCTGAAAGCGACGAGGCGGTAAATCTTCGCTCCTTGGACGAAAGTTCGATCGATCATCGCGAGGGAGAACTTTCCGCGCGCCCAGCATGTCTCGACACGCGTCGTTCACTTCGCGAGCGGAACTTTATTGCGATATTTTCGCGTAACGATACCCGACGTGCGACGTATCCCTGCGAATACATAGCTTCCGTTATACACCGCCGGTGTGAATCACGTCAGCTAATCGTCTGGTTAACGTCAGTTGTTATGACATTCGTTTTCTCTTATCGACACGGACAGTCACGCGAAATTGCAGCAGGTTGATCTCGACGAATATTACTAGCGTTACTTGCACGTCGTAAGGCAGAAGACTCATGATCCAAAGATCCGGATTCACATGTCACACTAGAGTAAGCGTCTTTTTCAAATAAATTTAAATAAAATGAAGAAATGACTCGATAAATTAAGATATAAAATTACAATTAATATTAGGCACGAGCCGCACTACACAGAAAAAAAAATTAGTATCAAATCAACAATTCATTGTTTCACATATAAGCAAGAATATAAAATCTCCTTGGAAGTATTTGTAATCTCAAAGAGACATAATTTGCTAACATAAAGAAATTTTGTTTCTTCATGTAAGTAAATTATATCTGATTATCAAATTCTTCCAAGAAGATTTTATATTCTTGCTTATATATGAAACAATGAATTGTTGATTTGATAGTCATTTTTTTTCTGTGTAGGTAATGATTCTTCGTGGTTTTTTTACATTATTTCTTTTATATATATGTTATTTTTACTTTTTATTTTTATCGATTATTTGTAATTATTTTTTAATCGCTATTAAATTTAATTCAGATGTGTTTTACACAAAACGTTTTAATCGTAAGCAATCGAGTTATCAAGTCGACTACTAGTTATCTCTAGTTATCGCAAACAGAGGTATCGTACGCTTATTCCAATAACATAGTGCAAATACATTGTCCCCGCTCGCTACCGTTCATTTGGCTATAGCCTATCGGGCTCATGAATTTTAAAGCGCGATGATTCGCGAGAGATATCATTTCGTGCTAACTTCTATATGCAACAATAGGTATATTGTACAATAGATGATGAGATTAATTTGTCTACAATGTTTGCGCACAAATATACCGGGCAACGTCTTCATTGCTATTTCTGAGCTATTTATTTGTTTTGTAATACTTGCCCATTTTTATTAATTCAATAAATGCTACTGTAAAAAAATAAAGAACCCATTAAAAATATTTCGCAAGCAAATAAAGAAGTCATCACTTGCGCAAAAGCATCGCTTCATAAAGATAAAGTCCTTCGCTCACGCGAGACGTAAGCGGCATTTAAACTGTCATAAACACGCTCTGGTCTTTGACAGGAGAATTTATGAATCACCGCTTGGAACTTTTGGCGGTTCCAAGCTAAACATCCTGGTGCATGTTTTTTTTTTTTGCGAGGGTGTTTAAGCAGTATGCACCTTTAGCCGCCCTCAGCGCTATGTACATATATGTATATTCACTTAAACCGCCCGCGTAATAACCTGCACGATATCGAGGAGGGTAATATCGCGACGCTTGTCTTCAAACCGTCGCACTGCCTTAAAGGCTCACGGTGTATCTTTCTTCGTTTACAGCCGGCGAATTTAGATAATAGGGAAAGTCAAATGAGAGAAAGAGAGAGAGAGAGAGAGGGAGAAGCTGACGAGATATTGCGATGATACGAGATTACGATACGAGTTTCCTGCGCGAACGTGACCGCGAAAATTTAATTTTAATCTCGAAACGCATCAAACGATGTTATCTTATACGTTTCACTTTGCAAATGAAATTTCAAATTAATTAACACATCTATTTGGAATGTGTAATAACGCTTTTTCAGGCTGCTTTTATCAAATAACGTCTTTTTCCATTTGTTAACATAAATTCATAAATGGATGTAATAAGCTTATATTAATGGGTGCTCGAAACACAAGTTTCACAATTACATGTACTGTCATAATGAAATCATGACATATTTAATAACAAAGAGAAATGTCATTCGGCGATGCTGACTTAGTGCGCTTGGTATAGTTAAAATTGCTAATCAAGCGGCATTGTATGCATTTCAGCTAATATCAGGAAAACGATATAGCCGTCGTCAACGCACATGCAACGAATTTGCATCGCCGTCTGATTGATGCACACGACGTGGGAGTTCTATCGCGTTAATCTAACCCGATCACGATCACGCTTCAGCGCATAAATTATAAATTAGTCTGGGCACCACCATTGTTGCTTAATAACGTGTCACTCAACGAATATATACCTGAGCTGATCATCCAATAATCGCATTTGAATCGAGTGGTTGGTCTTAACACGTTATTGCTCACCAAACATCTCGATTACCAATTATTTTATCACTTCGGTGGCTGCATCTCTGTTCATGTAAAAGCATTTGTCATGCCATTTGTCGAACGTGAATCGGATATTAGGTCCATTGAATTGTCGAGAATCAGCACGCTACATGCTTTATTAATATCGATACGTTATTCTAAAAGGAATATGCGTGCGAGCAATTATTTTAAAAAATAACAATGAAAGTTAGTCATAATATTAAATAATAAAATTATAATAGCACTTGTCAATGTAATTATAATAAGAATAACAATTATTTCAATCTTTCGTTCGTTTAATATAAAGAGTTTTAAGGATATTTAATTCTCACATTACATTTAACAATTATAATGCGAGTAACATTTTTAATAACGACGAACAAAATTTTTTTCCACGTTTACAAATATCTCTCGTTGTATCCAATGTGTGATTATTATATTTTTAACACATGCCGCGCTCGTAGGTGCGTTTTAATAGATACGCGCATCGATTATGCTAAAATGATTAAAATAATACGCGCGGTGTGCATAATCAAAATCGCCGCGTGCAAATTTAATCAGAAAGAGGAATATTATGGGAGTATACACACACACACACACACACACACACACACA